>JAKUAN010000023.1:0-153918 GCA_030674715.1 Clavispora phyllophila
CGCCGCCTCGCCGCCACCACGCCGCCTCTGCGGTCCACCGCCCGAAATCCTCCTCCCGCCACGCACACACTCGCGCCCTCCGCTGACATATCCCCGGCCGCTGATTGGTGGCGTTTGTGTCACTGGCCGCCTCCAATGCGGGCGCCGGTAAATGGCGCCTGTGTGCCGCACGGAGGTCAGGGTCCTGCACCCCCGCCATCGTCGCGGCTCAAACGACAGGTGTGCGACTTTTTAAGCCTCCACGGCCCACACCTCCTCTGACCTCCGACGCCCCCTCCCGCCGCCCGTGTGCCCTCTCGCCCCGCTCACCGTTCCGGCTATTCTGCGTGCCAGAAACTGCCCCTGTAATGCCCGTGTGCCTCTCCGCGCCATGTCCTCTCCCAAACTGCCGCCCTCCGCCCCGCAGCTCGCCTCCCACCCTCTGCCCGCCGCCACCCCCGCGGTGAAGACAGAGGACGACAAGCGCACCAGCCCCCGGGCCGCCGCGGGCCAGCAGTGCTCCAACTGCGGCACCACCAAGACCCCGCTCTGGCGCCGCAGCCCCGACGGCACCCTCATCTGCAACGCATGCGGCCTCTACTACCGCTCCAACAACCACCACCGCCCGGTGCACTTGAAGCGCCTGCCCAACACCGTGGCCATCCTGCCGCAGCTGGAGGGCTCGTGCAAGGGCGACGGCCGCTGCAACGGCACCGGCGGCGCCACCGCGTGCAAGGGCTGTCCCGCGTTCAACAACCGCGTGGTGATCAAAAACGACGACAGCGCCAACCCCGCGCCCGCGCCCGCGGCCTCCGCCAACGACGACGACGACGACTGCTTGGCCGTGGCCTGCTTCAACTGCTCCAGCACCATCACCCCGTTGTGGCGCCGCGACGACGCCGGCAACACCATCTGCAACGCCTGCGGCTTGTACTACCGCCTCCACGGCGCCCACCGGCCCATCAAGATGAAGCGCAACACCATCAAGCGCCGCAAGCGCAACCTCGGCGTGCGCGCGCTCGACCGCGACCGGCGCGGCCCCAGCCCGGACGTCAAGTCGGCGTCGCCCCAGCTGGCGCCCACCACCGCCGCGCCCGACACCCTGCTCCCCCGTGCCGCGCCGTTCCTGCTGCTCCATTTGCACCCGTCATTCTACCCGCCTTACTCCGGCACCGGCCGCATCCCCAACGGCCCGGGCCCGCTTCCAGGGCCTCCGGCTCATGTATTTTTCCCCGCCGTGGCCAAGCCCGGGCCCGACGGCTTGCCCATGTACTACCCGCCGCCGCCACGCCGCTTCACCGCGCCCGTGGCCATGCCCCAGCCGGACCAGCTGCCGCTGGGGCCCTTGCATTTGCTACAGCCCCGTCCTCTGCCGCTGCAGCCGTACTCCCCAAGCCCGATCCCGGCGCTTCCGCCAGTGCTGCCCCAGAACGTGGCCCAGCGCTCTCCGCATCCGCCGCCTTTGCTGCTGCAGCTCACCCCGCCCATGTCCGCCATGAGAAGCAGCTACAGCATATCTACGCTTGTGTCCAAGTCTGACCACATCAAGTTGCCTGCCATCAACCTACCCGCTTCGGAACCCAACGCCGCAAACAACTCGGCCTCCCCACCCCTGCAGCGGCCTGAGTCCGCAACACGGCCTATGGCGGTAGACTTCACAAAGTACTTTTCTAAGCCAGAAAAGAGACATCCCATGTCCATTGGTGGCCTATTAAACAAGAAATGATCTACCCCACCATCCTTGGCATCATGTCTCTCGGGCAATCATCTGGCTAAAATGCATTCGGGGACCGACCCGTTCGCAGCCCCACGCTTCCTCCGAAGCCAATATTCAAAAGGTGCGAGGAACGCACCATCTTCAATGAGTAATGACCGGCGTATATACTATATCGAAAGCTCGTATCTAATGCAAGAATTCATAATTTTTCCACTTCTCCCGGCTCACAACCACCTCTTCGCACCTTCCAACCTCCAGCGCAGAAATACCGGTAGAACCGTCCCTCAAGGCAACCACCAGCACTTTGCTGCCCATCATCTTACCCAGTCCCCTGCCATTTGCAATTGTCACCCGCGGACTGGTATATCGCTTACTCCCACTTTTGTCTTATCTAGCCGCGTGGTATATGGTCACGTGTGCTTGTACAATTCCCAAGCCCAATGACATTGTAGCCAGAACACCCATCCGGTCTTTAGAAAAAAGATATCATGTCTGTTGACGACTCGTTGTCTAGAAAAGTTAAGGACATCGCTGCTGGCTTCATTGGTGGTGCCACGCAGGTGCTTATTGGCCAACCCGCAGATTTGGTCAAAATCCGCCTCCAGACAAGCGCAGGCCACATCACCTCCAGCCAGGTCATCCGTGATGTGTTGACAAAGGAAGGTATTTTTGCATTCTACAAGGGAACCTTGGCCCCTTTGTTTGGCGTGGGGATGTGTGTGTCCTTGCAATTTTACGGTTTCCATGAGACCAAGAGGCAGTTGCTCAAGCAGAACGGCCAGTCGACATTGCTGTTGTGGCCTCAGACATATATTGCCGGTGCTGCTGCAGGATTGGTGAATACTCCAGTCACGGCTCCTGTGGAGCAGTTGAGAATTCTTAGTCAGTCAAGCACCAAGTCGACGTCTCTTGTGGAAACGGTGAAGCACATATACTCCACGCGAGGCATTGGAGGTATCTACAGAGGATTCAACATCACTCTTTTGCGAGAGGCTCAAGCATACGGTGTGTGGTTTCTTACCTATGAAGCGTTGATCGACTACATTCGTACATCCAGAGGTTACGCTCGCAGAGAAGATATAACCACCCCAGAGCTTATGGTCTCTGGTGCACTTGCAGGAAATGCGTTATGGCTTAGTAGTTACCCATTGGACGTGATCAAGAGTAACATCCAGAGCGACCAATTCGGGGATGCATCGAAATACAACGGAAAGATTTCTGCTGCCACTCGGGCAATTTGGGCTTCTGGAGGAGCCAGAGCGTTCTGGAAGGGTATTGTGCCGTGTCTCTTAAGAGCGGTGCCATGCAGTGCTGGAACCTTTGCGGCTGTTGAGACTGCGTTGAGATTGATGGGTTAGAATACAAGTATATGAAATTTGAAGTTTGAGGCTAGGTATTGTGTTGTAGAGTTACTGAATATGTGCTGTTATTGGAATGTTTATGAACAAAAAAAAGAGGGGACTGAACATTAGATGGGATTGTATTTTATTTCACGCTCGGATATTTTTTCGGTTTATAAATTATTAACGTAATGATAAGATACTGACAAATAACGAAAGGAAAATAAAAAAGAAAAAAGAGTGAAAAAAATATATAGAAGAACAAGCAGATACACCAGTGGAAATTTACCCAACAAAATATCAATTTCTTCACTTAATCTTCTCCGGGAATTCACCGAAGCAGCTTTTAATTAGTAGTTTCTTCACTGTAGGAGCAAACATCAAAGTATGCGCACTCGTCAGTCATGCACTACAGAGCATTTCACTCGCATTCTTGTTTGCACCCATACTTGCATTTGCCTCTTCCACAAAACTGCCATGTTTGCCGTTATAAAACCAGCAGCGCCTGTTGCAAAGCCAATGTTGATGCTTTCATCACGAACATTCTTCTCTTGGTTCACAAAGTACAACAAGAAGCTGATATATCCGCCCAACCCCAACCAAATAACCACCAAGAACAGGTTATACCCAACCTACATTGAGAATGCCACCGAGCTCGGAACCTTAGTGTTGGGGCACGAGCCATTGTTATTGAATTTCACGCTTCAGGGCGATCCAGAGTGCAATAAAGTTACCGGTGCTTTATTCGACATTCTCAGCGATAAAGGCAAATATCCCCTTGACGTATCAAAGCTGGTCAGTCTTGCAAATATCACTTGCGATTCACAGGGAGGAAGAGAGCTCCAGCAAACATACGCTGTGAACAAAATTCCAACTGTGGTTTTGTTGAAGAAGCAGATGGTTGCTGATCGTTTTGTTCCTTCGTCACCTCTGAACGCGAGCGAAGAGTTGACCCAATGGATTAAGTCCATATACTAGACAGTTCAGGATTCATTGTTCGAGAAACGTAATCCATTTCAACAAAGTTATTTTCCTTCTATTTACATGGATGCCTACGGCTTTTAATCTTCCCACGTAGCTTACTCGTCCCAGCCGTCCTTCCATCTCTGCTTCCATAAGTTGCAGTCAAAACGAGGTTTGCCCAACTTTTTGTTCACGTCGTTGTGGGCCTCACAGAGCCACTTTCCAAATGCATCCTGAGACTCAGTGGCAGGCTCCTTCTTCTCCATGTACTTCTCGAAATCTCCCCCACAGTACCAACATGGGTAAAAGTTACCAAACAACTTGAGGAATTGCTTGAGATCAGCCTGTTGCTTGTTGCTGGGGGTTTCAGGATAGGTGGCAGCCACAGAGTGGAGCAAAGACCACGACGATCTTCCAAGCTTTTCCACATCTGGTGGGTAATCTTTCTTGTATCCGCCAGGAAGCACATCTAGAACGGGCTTTTCAACTGCCGCCTTTTCCGCATTTGTAGACTTAGGTGGTTGGGTTCCATCGGATGTTTTCTTTGCAGCGCCCATTGTCTTGCTCTTTCCAGTCACCAGCTGGAAATCCAAGAGAGTGTTGCAGGCCCGGCAACTAATGGTTAGTAAGCATTCACCATCCGAGAGATATGAGTGAAACATACGGTTTTCCGTCTTTATCGTACACGATTTTACGCCCAGAGGCACCAAACACCGGCTTTGCCTCCGAGTCTGCTATCTTGGTTGCTTCTTGTGTCATAAGGTTGGAAGTAAGTGAGGCAGATTGTATTACAGATACTTGCCACTAAAAATTAATGCGAACCGATATAGTGCGCACCGGCGGAAACAGATACATGGTAAGCGTGACACAGAGACCAAATCGTTGATATGCGGTGTATTCGAATTATGGGTATAAATGCATGTCATCCTATATAGGTGGGGAATATGCCATAGGGAGATATAAGAAGCGAAACACTCACGCTCACTTGTGCGCCGCTTTCAATGCCGAGATGTATTCCGTTCTTTGGCGGATCACCTCATCGCACAACTCTCCAATCTCCGGGGTTTTGATGGCAGGACGAGAATCGTAGAACTCAGATAAATCGTACTTCAAGCCATATTCCTGCTCGTAGTCCCACGCCTGCTGGATCATCTCGAACTTATCGATGTCTTTCACGTAGCGAGCCTCCAAGCACCGGATCTCCTCGTAATCAAGCCACAACTCCTTCATCTCGCGGGCAAACTCACTGTTGTAAGGCTTGACCAACTCCACCAAATAGTCAATTGTCTCTAATTCCCGTCTATGCTTTTCCTCCTTGGTCACGCCGCCAAAAGGTGTGATATCTCCAACAAGAGCCTCAGCGATGTCGTGCACCAAGGCAATCTTGACACACTTGTCCACACTCACCTTGGACGATGGCACAGTCATGGCAATAATGGACATTCTATACATGTGATCAGCAATGGACTCAGTTTTCTCCACTGGAATGCCCCGGTCCACCCATCCGGTTCTTGGTTGTGTCTTTAACAACCGGACGATCTGGGTAAAGGCCAACATGCTGTTGATCGGGCTTTTCGAAGCCAAAAGCTGTTTAATTTTGGGAGGAACCGCGGCCTCGGGCTTCCAAATCGAATCGGACATTTTTCTTGTGAAGCGGAAAGTAGTTGAAAGTCTTCGAAGTAGCATACACTGGCACCGGAGGGAAAAATAATAAACACCACGACTGCATGTACAGAAGCGACCGACGCCTCATGCTCGGCCTGTCGTTGAACTAGGTGAAAAGTTTCTACACCCAAAATTGACAAGGTAATGTACGTAAGATTTATTTTTACTATTAAGACAGGTGCTCAGTTGAACATTTAAGCAATCAATTCAACAACACCACCAACAGCTCTGATCTTTTCTTCAGCCAACTTAGAGACAAATCTGGCTCTGATGATGACAGGAACGTTTGGCAATTGACCCTTACCCAAAACCTTACCGTAACCGTGAGCCAAGGTGTCGATGACTGGAGCAGCGGAAGCAGAGGCGGACTTGAGGTACTCGTCTCTCTTCTCCTCTTCAACCAAAGACCACAACTTCTCCAAGTTGATTTGTGGCTTCCAGAAGTGGTTTCTTTGCTTGTGGAAGTATCTCATACCGACCTTACCGAAGTAACCAGGGTGGTACTTGTCCATGTTGGTTCTGTGGTGGTGTTGACCACCGGCCTTACCACGACCACCGGGATGCTTTCTGTGCTTACCGATTCTACCCTTACCGGCTAAAACTGTTAGTAAAATGTTTTTTTTATATGGAGCGGGAATTCTAAGGAAGAGCGACACTGCTGTATGCAATGAAAATAACCAGCGGACTTTGCTAATTCAAGGGAACGAAGGTGGTGAAAAGTTTTTCATCACTCAAGGGAAGAATTTACCAGTCGTCCAAAAACAGTTCAAACTGGCGACATGGATTGCAAAACAGGACATTCAATAGCATCATGGTGTATTGTACATACCGGAAACATTTCCTCTGTGCTTTCTGGTCTTGGTTAATCTGGTTGGCATTGTTGATGTTAGAACAGATGAAGATTAAGAAAATGAGAAAGCTCTCTCTGAAATTTTTTTTTCTCGCGCAATGCGGCACCCACCACGCTCACCCCGATCGGGTAAGAATACCTGCAGTACCAGTACCTTCTGCGGCAGTCAACGGTGCGAGGGCAAAGCCCTAGCCTTGTGCACGTGAGTACAGTACAGATACGTGCAGGAAATACACCATCCAGATTGCAAAATCGGTGCAGGTGCTACAGAACCGGCCTTGCCGTATCATTAGACAAACCCGTAACATTTCACATTTATAAACTCAACTTCTGAGCCACACTTCCTCGTAAGAAGCGCGCCCGTTTGTTTCAGGAATGTAATTTGCAATGAAGTAATAGCAAAACGCACACATGGCACTAAAGATGAAGTACACTCCACCGCCGATCCACGTGTTCTTCAAAATGGGGAAGAAGAACCCGACAGCAAAGGTAGCAAGCCAATTCATGGTAACACCCCAACTCTGGGCCAGTGCCTTTGCCTTTGGCTGCGTAACTTCTCCGACGAGCAAAAATGGTATAGGGCCCAAGCCAATGGCAAAGAACGTGATGTAGACAAAAGTACCCACAATTGAGAACAAAGAATTGCCGTAGATGATACCAAGACCCAATAACGCCGACAGGAAACCCATCATAGAGACAGATAACATAAGCAATGGCTTTCTTCCCAACTTATCAATCAACGGTGCTGAAGCGAAAGTGACCACCGCATTGACAAAGGAAATCAAGCAATTGATGAAAATCGCTTGACTTCGGAAAATGGATATCAAAACAGACACACCATAAAAGATGATCGAGTTGATACCACAGAACTGCTGAAGCACCAAAATACCAGTAGAAACCAATCTAGAGTTGAAGTATTCGGGTGATTGAAGATATTCCTTAAGGGAAACTCCCTTATTAAAAGAGGATGGATTCGGGTCGGCCACATCTTCCTCTTGAAGAATTGCGTCTGGGTCAATAGTTGGCTCATCGCGTTTCCAGCTGTTAACCTCCGCACGAGCAGTGGAATAATCGCCTCCGCGTAACCTGTGGAGGACCTCAAATGCCTGTCCACTGTATCCATTGTTAAGAAGCCACAATGGCGACTCCTCGACATAGAGAGCAATAAGACAAAAATTGATAATAGCAAGCATTGCGCCTTCCACCAAAAGAAATCTCCAATTGTTGTCGTCGCCCCATTCCAACGCAAGTACTTGCGTAAGCAAGATACCAACGTTCACCGATACTTGATTCATCGAGCCCAAAAATCCTTTGTACGAAGGGGGAGCGATCTCGTTAATGACAAGAGATGTAATCACAAGAGCAAACCCGGCACCAACCCCAGCAATGAAACGACCAAGGAGAAGAGTGTAGTAGGAGTTTGCAATACTGTTCAATGATGAGCCCACAAAAAAGATTGCATTGTGAATCAATGCCGACTTCTTTCTTCCAATTCTATCCGCAACATTGCCAACGTAAAAGGAACCAACAAGACCACCAATACTAAAGATTGATGTCGCCAAGCCGATGTTTTGGCTCGTCATTGGAATACAGACTTCGAATCCGTAGGATCCAAAAAAGGACAGACCGTACGGTACGGGATTTGGGACGGATGTTCTGCAAGCGATCACCTCCATAGGGGAATTCAATTCCGCCATATGGTAACCAAATTGGAGCGAGCCCATGCAAATAATTGCAACTGTGGCTATGAGAGTTGAAGTCAAGCCTTTCTCCTTTGACATCGTAGTTGTAGTAGAAATTGTAGCTCCACCGTGTCCAAAACTGGTTTAGCGCTAGCTGACTGTTGATACACAATAACCTGTCACGTGTGTATTGCGATCCCTGGTTAAGCGTATATGCCACGACACCTCAAAATTAGGCCAGAAACCCGAATGAGAAGTCCAAATGCAGCTATGAAATAGAGAAAAAAAAAGATAAGAAAAAAAAAAAAAGAATAGCTGGACACACTCGCATAAACTCGTAATCATTAAACTATAGGCAAGAAGTTTCCTACAATCATCATTGGAATCCCAAACACGTCTCTCTTTAACGTCCAGATACATCCTGCACGGATCTTGACGTCTCTATCTGGGGTAAGCAATGTACACTCCGTCATGGTGGCACCTAGAAAGTCACCAAAGGCTATCCGGGAGAAAAGCTCAAAATACTCCACCACCGACTTGTCATCAAGAAGCTCAACAATGAACATGGGGTTGGGACCCATGAGTTGTTCCTGCGTCCACCCGGTTAGGACCGTGAACTCCTTCCCCACATATGCAATTTCCCCTGTTCTGCGCCATACGATGGTGGGCGTTCCGCTCACCTTAATGAAGTTGTCGTATGTGAGCAACGTCCGCTGGAAGCATTGTTCCATGAAAATCAAGTCGGTCTCATGCAAAGAGTTGGTGCACGCGATAAACGAAGGACGGTACACCGACATGGATTTGGCCATCTTCACAAGCATCTCGCGCGGAAACCGGCTTCGTAGGTATGCAATTAACTTGTGGAATCCCGGGGTGTAGGAGAAGGGTTTGTTGATTCTGGCATATATTTCCTCCGGCTCTTTGAAAAGAAGCGACTCGGGGGCCGGAGTATTATTTTCGAGCGTACTCACCACAAACGACACTGTCAGCTGGGAGCTGCGTTCGTAGTACGCTGCGGGGTCACTGGCACTCATCTGGTCGAGCGCTTTGATTACCTCGGGTAAATATGGCTTGAACTGATTCGGTTGCGTCCCCAAGAAATATTGGTTGATGCGGGTGTCGCACGGAGGATATCCCGAGTTCGCATCAAACCGCAGAGCATGGCTCATTGGATCCTGTTGCATTCGTGAATCAAGACTGTTATTAAAGAGGCCCGAGGTGGCGAGGGATGAAGGCGAAGTTCCCATGTGTTGGCCCTGGCCCATGGTATGCGGGGAAAGTGCCGGAGATAGCACGGAGTTTGGCGTGCCCTCAGTGGAGGTGGCCAGTGCGTTGTGGCTCAAGCCCATGACGTTGTCCTGGAGAATGCTCGACAAAGTGGAGTACTCCAAGTCGGCCGCAGACGAGAGGAAGTTGGTGCGTTTGCGGTGCATCCCGTTTCGTTTGGACGGAATGCTTTGGTCCAACCCTTGGTCGAGTGTCAAATTCATGCCGTTTTGGTATTGGCCGTGGCCAGGGATGTGGCCCTGGTTATGACTGTGATTCTGATTTTGGTTCTGACTCTGGCCCTGGTTTTGGTTCTGAGGCTGATTTATACTCTGGTTTAGGTTCTGGCCTGGAGTCCGGTTATGCGTGCCATCCGGCAGAAGCGTGCTCGCGACAGTTTGTGTCTGGTAATGCTCAGGCTGGTCCGGGTTATGCGAATCTCCGCGCTGGCCATTGTCGCCGTTCTTCAAACCGTTCCCAGACACAAAGTACCTGCTGGAAACCTCGTAATTCAGCCCCGGAAACGAGCTGGCGTCGTTGAGCTTCATCATGCCCGAAACAGTTGGAGTCTTGGTTAGATCCGTGGCCCGATGCAGCACGTACCCCGGAAGCGAGTTGCTTTGCTGGAATAGCGTGGCCTGGAATAGCTGTGTGTCCGACACGTTGGAATTCTGGGTGGTGTTGGCGATGGTGTTGACATTGGCTGAGGTGTCGCTCTCTGGCTGAAGCTGGATCAAAGCGGCAGGAACGTCGGATAAGTACTTCTTCCGCTTTCGGGGGGCGTCCTCACACGAATCTGCCAATTTTCGGACAACACAGCGACGACAAGGGCGCGAGGTGTCGCACGTCATGTGAGCTTTGTGGCAGTGATTGCAAGCTCTGGATGTCTTCTTTCGTTTCTGTAGTTAGTATCGGTGGGGAAAAACGATTCCGGGATAGCTGCGTTGCACGCCTCCGGACACCAGGATTTAGCCTTGGATATCACGACATACCGTCTTCGCTGTGGGGTTTTCCGAGCTCATCTCCACATTAGCGTGACGCAACTTCGGAGTTAGACTTGCTTGATGGAGGCGAGCGTGTGGTACGGAGAGGTACGGGTGCGGCCCTGGGGCCACCGCGTGATGGCGGATGGAATGTCGTGCGTCTTCATTTGCCCTAGGCCGCAGGCGAGGAAAGAAATCACGTAACCGCGTGCATAACCAGTAGCCGGTGGTTTTCCCTCCACGCTCTTCTATTGTTTCCGTCCTAGCGCAAAAAAAAATCCGATATGGCGCAAGCGATATTCCTGACCCAATCGGCTTGACACAATAAGGCTGCGACCAGTATGTACTCCCGCTAGTCTCCACAATTATACAGGCCCAGCGTTTTCGGCCCGGCGCGCGTATCTATGAGTAATCCTCTACTCCGGGAATAAGACTAGAGAGCCAGAACTCGCCCTATGCACCTCATCGCTGGCGTCGATTGGTGAAGGAATCGTTGCTTCATGGTATATAATCATATATATATATATACTGGTAAAAATTTTCGCGCCTTCAATTGCCTTTGTTATCGTTGGGACGTTCTTATCGGAGATTGACTCAGGCCTTTGAGCGGAGACAGTCGAATAATTTCGCATCTCCCCATAATCCTGCCTCGAGTCCCACAAAATTTCGGCTGCTGCCGCTGATATCTTGTGCTCATTCTTTTCTGTGCTCATTCTTTTCTGTTGAATTTTGCTAATCATGTCGGAACCAAAGCCTTTGCCATTTGTCTATCAATTCTTGTCGGGCGCTATTGCCGGTGTGTCTGAGATCTTGGTCATGTACCCGTTAGACGTGGTCAAGACCAGACAACAATTGGCTACCACCGGAGATTACAACGGTACCCTCAAAGCACTCAAGAAGATTGTTGCCGAGGAAGGCTTTTCCAGATTGTACAAGGGTATCAGTGCCCCAATCTTGATGGAGGCTCCAAAGAGAGCCACCAAGTTCGCTGCTAACGACGAGTGGGGTAAGTTCTACAGAAACCTTTTCGGTGTTCCTACAATGAATCAGTCTTTGGCTGTGTTGACTGGTGCCACTGCAGGTGCTACCGAGTCTTTTGTTGTTGTTCCATTCGAGTTGGTCAAGATTAAGTTGCAGGACAAAACTTCCAAGTTCAATGGTATGGGCGAGGTTGTTAGACACATTGTCAAGAATAACGGTGTTCTTGGTTTGTACAAGGGTTTGGAATCCACTTTGTGGAGACATATCGCGTGGAACGCTGGCTACTTCGGTTTGATTTACCAAGTTAGATCGTCCATGCCAAAGCCCAAGACTTCAACCGAAAAAACCCTCATAGATTTGACCAGTGGTGCCATTGGTGGTACTTTCGGTACTATGTTGAACACTCCTTTTGACGTTGTTAAATCCAGAATTCAGGCTGGCTCTACCAAGTATATCTGGACTATTCCGTCGGTTTTTACTGTTGCCAGAGAGGAAGGTTTCGTTGCTTTGTACAAGGGTTTTGTTCCTAAGGTGTTGAGATTGGGCCCAGGAGGTGGTATTCTCTTGGTGGTCTTCTCGACATGCATGGACTTTTTCAGAACTATTCATGAAAAGAACTGATTTATTTATGTATTATTGCTTCAATGACACGACTGTCACCGCGACCAATTGTTACCGTATAACAATCTGAATATCTCGATTAGCTCTGTTTGCTTTTGAAAGTCAATGTATCCTTGCTTTTTATCCAAAAACTTGAATGTATCTGCATGGTTGAACTTGGCAAAGTCCAAATGGGTTAAATCGGGCTTCGGTTGAGAAACTAGCACGAGAGAATTAAGCGCTTCCTTAATCTCGTTGGGGTCATTGTTATGCATTGCTTTCATGTCGAATGACTCCCCCAATTGATGAAAACATTCTGATACTCTACCAAAATTTTCACGCTTGATAATGAATTTGTCGAATATCTTCAATAATGTTTCGTAATTTTCGAGAATGGTATAGTACAATTCGTAATTGAAAGTCTTCACGATATGCTTGCCGAAGATCCAGTTATCCGAAGATAACTCAACTATACCACCTAAAGCTGGTCCCAAAACTATCTCAAAAATTGAGAATACTTCCTCCACCACATACTTAGTGTCCTCTTCGTTGTGGTGCTTGTCGACAAAAGTAATAAAGAACACCAAAGTTTTGAAAAGCTCCGTCCAGCAGTAAGTTCTTAAGCCATCAAAAGGATTTTTCTCTGCAAAAAGAAGGATTTGATACAAGACACATAAGGCTGCCTTGCAATTGTCGAAATCCAACCTCTTGTTGAGATTAAAGCGCAAATCTATCTGAATGATGTCAACGATGTACATCAATGCAGATTTCTTTTCCGCGTCACTTGAGCGAGGTATTGGCGAGGGTCTGTGGCGGCATAATTTCCAGACATTTTCATTTATCTTATAATCACGTAAAATCGGTAATAAAGCTCTCTCATTCGAAGTCAATCTCAAAAGAATTAGCAACGAAAGCCGAGACCCGAACATATTCACTCTGGATTTGTACTGATAATGGTGAACATATGATGACACACATAACCACACATCCAAGAAAGGAGCTTTCCCTTCTCTCCCTTGAATCAAGTATGCAGCAAAGGACTGATTTTGAACTAATTGATACATCATTAGCAGGATCAATAAGTACGTGGGTGAAGCCACGGCATATTCACTGTCCTTAGAGTTCCCAACAGTTCGGATCTTTTTCGAATATTCAAATCTTTCAGTCTCGTATAAAAACGGATTATATTTGTCAGCAACTCTTGAATGCTCTGGGTACTCTGCTAATGAACCGATGTCGTCAATAGACATGTATAATACAGGCGCCAGTCTATTGCCTGCGATCCAGCCAAAAACATTCAAGTAACCAAATTTGTTATTGAATAAATCAGGATGGAGTTGATAGTAGTAATTGAAATTAGCAGTCAATAGAGGTAAAACCCGCGATGTGATTTGGTACTGCGCGTCTGGCTGTTCAAAGTCTTTAGCAATGATAATGTTGCTATAACAGTTTGCCGATATTTCGCTTAAAGTAGTGATGTCGAGAGATAATGACATCTTGTCAACAAGAAGCAAGTTTACCGGGCAACTTGCAAGGGTGTAATAGATGGTGTATAGACGCATGAGCGTATCATAGGATAGCCTGAGATCGAATTTTTCACTCGAATCATCCTCAGTGCCTTCCTGAGATTTTGAAGGGCTTGTGATCTCTAACAAAGAATTTAAAGGACCTGATAAATCCGCCTGGAAAAACGTGTGCACTAAACTCTTCATCACGACAAATCTATTCGAGCTCTGGTTACAACTCTCGATTGCCATGGCTTCGAAAATTGTAAGCAAAGTTTCATGCATAAGGAGTATTATCTCTTTTAATGCTTCAATGAATGCGCTAGAATACTCGGTTGTTGCTCTTTCGATGACTATCCTACTGACAGTCAATAGTTTAATGAGTTCACGCTGAGTTAGAGAGTTCTCCACTCCAGGAAGACCAAATAACTTAGCAGCATAATCCGAATTCAGCCTATTTGATGCAACTCGCACCCCTTGGAACCATACTTTAAGAATTCGGCAAACCCTGAAAATCAAATCGTATTCGACACTAAGTGCAGATTCAGTAGGTGTGCTATCCTTGCGAGGAGGCGAGGCATGAGAAACACGAAAGAGTAAGTCCTCTTTGTTTGGGACTTGGGATTTGGTCAGCCCAGTAACAGTGCCTTCTGCCGTTGTGATTGTGGGTATGCTCTGAGAAAGATCATGGGATTCGTCAATATTCACGCGAGGTTTCGGGTGTTTTTCAGCAGCATAATCGCCGTCTGATTCCTCAATGCTATTGGGAAAAGATGTTATGTCGTCTCCGTCACTTGCCGGCGAAGGACTGTGCCCTTCGGTTACACTCTGCAGCGTAAGATCTTCTTCCGGTACAATGCCACGGTAATCCACTTGTTCTGTTGCAAAGCTGGAACTATCCAGATCCATTCCTTCAATGAGCGATACGCCATATTGGAAGATTCTCCGGATGCTAGCAATCGGTAGTTCTAGACTTCCGCCTTTGGTCAATGCGGTAGATAAACACGCGGCAAACTCTTGCTCGTTAAAATCCAGCGTGAATAGTGCGTGGAGCTCAGTATCAGATACCGGGCCGAAGAAAAATTTTGTCAAATCCATGGTTTCCGCTCTAAATACAACACATGAATTGCCACAATTACAACAGTGTAAATCTCTCGGGTAAATGTCTGGCTGGGCTAATTGTTGTGGATGCAATCCTGGCCCTATCATTCTCGCTGCGGGTTACGTGTGACATCAACCTGCATAACTCACCGTTGTGAACATCTCCTTTCAAGGCCCCTTTAGGAAGTTTGGTTCCACTGAGCGAGTTTGGGTCTGTTTCAGCTTCCGACTGTAGACCCGATTCTGTTGATAGACCCCTGGGCAACGTGCGTTTATTTATAGTTCCACCAGCCACTACAGGTGAGAGCGCAGTATCGCACAATCCACATCCATGGCATATGCACCAATTGCTCCGATCCCGCTCCAGGACTTGGGCGAACCTGCGTCTTCGTTGTCGTTTGACAACGATTCGGATGCGTCTGCCACCTCGGATTTCTTCAGCGACATTGACCGTTATGAATGTGCCGACAACCAGAAGCAGGACTTCCTGTCGGACCCCAACTTCCAGATCCAATTGCAGACTTTTCAAGGCTCCAAGACGCCGTACAAGAAAGCATGCTGGCTCATCCTGGCTTTGGTATTGCTCATGTGGGCTGCAGCACTAATCGCTTACTCGTCCGGAAATTCCCGGCGGGCTGCGTCTGTTATGTTGCACGGAGATGCTACCAACTTGGTTCCCGTGGGCAGTCGCAACCTCTCGTTGAACACGTTTCTGCCTCAGCGGTCCAACCTTACGTTTGAAAGCTATAGAAAGGCTACGTTCGTAAGCCCTCGCAAGAGAGTCGATTGGCTACGACCCGCTCAGTTCCCGCAGTCGGATACGACACGCGCTAACGGGTTCTATTTGACCGACAACAGAAATGGATATGTGGTGCGCCAGCATGGAACAAGCTTCAAATACGAAGTTTTGCGGTCGCTGCAATTCTCGTACGGCAACAACTTCTTTTACGCCGACGACATATACCTCAATCCTGGGGCTCCCGTGGATGACAATTCTGCCGTTCATTTATTGGTATCAGATTCTGCCCGCCAGTGGAGAGTGTCGCAATTCGCCATCTATTGGATCTGGCTGCCCTCTGTGGAAACTGTTTTTCCCCTTCAGCCTCCAGGAGCGGACCCCGCCCTGAGCATTGTAAAGCTTCACTTTGCAAGGTTTGATCCTTCCGGAAAGTACGTTGTATTCGGCTATAATCACGACATATATCTATACGATATCGGCAGGGGCGAAACCACTAGTATCACGTCCAATGGAAGTCCTGATATTTTCAATGGGAAACCTGATTTTGTGTACGAAGAAGAGGTTATTGCAGCCGATCACTTGGTCTGGTGGTGCCCTGATCTGTCCAATTTTATTTACGCCACGCTCAACGACACCCTTGTTGAGGACTACAACTTGGATTATTTTGTGAAGGATCCGAAGGATGTCACTGAGTCTTACATTCAGTCGGGCGTAAAAAAAGTCGACGGCGTGAACCAGTATCCTGTCCGAACATCAATCAAATATCCCAAACCGGGGACAAATATTCCCATCGTCTCATTAACCATGTTCAATATCTCACTGAAAACGCTGTTTCTGGTGCCTGGAATCAATGACCAAAACCTAGGTGAGGATGCTATTTTGTATGACGCACAATGGCTTGATGCAAATAATCTTCTACTTAAGCTTTCAGATAGGACAAGCACTAAGTTGGCTAAAAAAGTATTCAGCCCTTCCGACAAAAAGACATTGGATGTTTCATTGATTGACACCTCGGATTTCGGTGGATGGGTGGAAAAAGCTCCTCCCATGGCCGTTATTCCTAGGAATGGTGAGACTGGTTACTTTGACAAAGTGGTTGTGGGTGATGTAGTACAATTGGCTCTTTATGACCTGCCTACCTCCCGCAATTATTCTCAAGTCTTGGGTCCAGTTTACTATCGTTCTCCCGTGGCATATGACGCTATTGAAAACATGGTGTACAGCCTTTTTGGTAGCGACTTTAATCACACTTTTGCTGCAGTCTCTCTCAAGGATGGGTCTATGAAAGTAATCCAAGAGAATGGTAAGTATATGCCTCATTTCAGCCCTGATGGACAATTTGTTGATCTCGAGTATGGTGGACCGCTTTTGCCGTGGCAAAAACTAGTCAATGTTGCTGATTTGCACTCGGATATTAATTTAGATGATGTCAAGCCATTCAATGACCAATCCAACCTTTTTCGGGCAATTCAAACAACTAATTTGCCTACGCGAGTGTACAGTAAAGTGAAAGTTGGTAAGGGGAAGTATGCTGCTGAATTGAATATGGTCGAGATATTTCCCCCTGGTTTCAATCCCAAGGCGAAGCATCCTTTGCTTGTTCATGTCTATGGAGGGCCGGGGTCTGCTCTTGTTGACTACGCGTTTAAAGTGGAGTTTCAAGATATTGCAAGTGCTCAATTGGACGCGGTTGTGCTAATAATTGATCCAAGAGGAACTAATCCTGATAATTGGAAACTCAAGTCTAGCGCTAGAGAGCAGTTGGGATTCTGGGAGCCCAGAGACGTAGTAACGGTAACCAGAGATTATATCAAAGCCAACAAATTTATTGATGAGTCAAAGACAGCCATCTGGGGGTGGTCATATGGAGGATTTACCACTCTAAAAACATTAGAATTTGATAAAGGAGAGGTGTTTAAGTTTGGTGCTGCGGTAGCGCCAGTAACAAATTGGATGTTCTACGATGCGATTTATACTGAAAGATATATGAAAAATGTGGACAATCCGAATTACAATGCGATCTCGCGAATTAACGGGTTCGATAACTTCAAAAGCGCCAAACGCTTTTTAATTATGCATGGGTCTGCCGATGACAATGTGCACTTGCAGAACACCATGTGGTTGCTAGATAACTTTGACGTTGCAAATGTGGAGAATTATGATATCCACATTTTTCCTGATAGTGATCACTCGATTTATTATCACAACGCTAATGATATGGTCTATGATCGCTTATTTTGGTGGCTCCAAAAGGCATTTAAGGGGTTTTATGACTGATCGTTAATTTATGTTTAAGTCTGATTCGCACTAATCGAGTGTAAATTGTCACCATCGCGCCTGAAGTGGTGGTTATTTTCCTGTGTATAGCTTCTCATCTACATCTCATCTCGCTATTTTTTCCAGTTCAACTTTATTCTCATCAACTCTGAAATGGCCAAGACATCCAAAGCCACCAAAAAGTTTCAAAATAAGCATTTGAAGCACACGATTGAGCATCGTCGTGAAGTGCAAAAGCACAATAAGAAGTTCGCTCAAAGAAAAAAGTCACTTTCAAAGGACGGCAAAGATGCGGAGCCTACTGAATCTAAGGCTACTAAACCAATCTTCAAAGATATGTCCGTAGAGGACTTTTTCGAAGGCGGCTTCGAAGTTCCAAAGCCCAAAAAGGGTACTGTGATTGATGAAAAGTCTGAGGATGAAGATATGGAAGCCAGCTCTGATGAGGAACAGTCGAAGAGCGATGAGAGCTCTGATGAAGAGGAATCTGACGCCGAGGAAATGGCTGAAGGAGATGAATCCTCTGATGATGAAGAAACGATGAAGCAAAACCTTAAAGACTTGGAAAGCAAGGACCCAGAGTTTTACAAGTACTTGCAGCAAAACGACAAGAACTTACTAGACTTTGAAGGTGTTAACCCATTGGATGCTATCAGTGATGATGAAGACGAAGAAGATGAGGATGAGGGTGAGGAAAAGATCGTTGAAGACGCCGTTTCTCAAAAGTCAACTGTTAAGAAAACAGAAATCACAAGAGCTTTGGTTGCCAAGTGGGACAAGCAATTGAAGAAGCCAACCTTGAAGCTTGTACAAAATGTCATTTCTGCTTTCAAAGCTGCGGTTTACATTAACTCAGCTGACGAAAATGACACTCGCTATTTGATTACCGAATCTTCTGCTTTTTCTGAGTTGATGTTTGTTGGTTTGAAGCGTCTTCCTACTGCCATCCAAATATTGGCGCCATACAAGGTGAACCTGAGAGGCATTAGAATTGTTGATGACAAGAACCCTAACACAGTTCGTGTCGGTCGTTTGTTGAAGAGTCAAGGAGGCGCGTACATTACTCTCTTGCAAGACCTCAATAATACGGAGACCGCAGCGTTGGTCTTGACATCATTGCAAGAGCTTTTACCATTTTACATTCCTCAAAGAAAGATCATCAAGCAAATTTTCAACGCTGTTGTTGAATGTTGGGCCTCCACCACGGATGTTGAAACTCAAATTGCCACTTATGCCTTTTTGAATAACGCTGCTAGGGAATTCCCTAAATCCACTTTGGAGATCATTTTGAAGGCCACTTATTCCTCGTTCTTGAAGAACTGCCGTAAAACCAATGTCCATACCATGGACTTGATCAACTTCTCGAAGAACTCGGCATGTGAATTGTTTGGTATCGATGAGCAGTTATCTTACAGAATTGGTTTCGAGTACGTTCGTCAATTGGCGATTCACTTGCGTAACTCTATTACAAACACAACCAATTCTGCTAACCAAAAGGATGCTTATAAGGCCATTTACAACTGGCAATTCTGTCACTCTTTGGATTTCTGGTCTAGAGTTTTGTCCCAGTTCTGCAATCCTGAACATGAGTTGGCTAACTTCAAGAACCAAGAATCTCCTTTGAGATCTTTGATCTACCCATTGGTTCAGGTCACCTTGGGTACTATTAGGTTGATTCCAACTGCTCAATTTTTTCCAATGCGTTTCTACTTGATCCGCGCTTTGATTCGTTTGTCTCAAGGTTCTGGAGTTTACATTCCAATTTATCCTCTCATCTCTGAGATTTTGACATCCACTGCATTCACAAAGCCTGGTAAGCCAGCTAAGTTGCAAGCTATCGACTTTGACTATATCATCAAGGTCAACCAGCAATATTTGGGCACCAAAACTTACCAGGACGGCTTGTGCGAGCAGTTCCTCGAATTAACTGCTGAATTTTTCGCCTTGCATTGTAAGAATATTGCATTCCCTGAGCTTGTCACTCCTGCCATCTTGTCACTTAGACGCTTCATCAAAAAATCGAGAAACTTCAAGTTCAACAAGCAATTGCAACAACTCATTGAAAAATTGAATGCTAACGCCACATTCATTACTTCGCGCAGATCAAACGTTGAGTACGGCCCTTCTAACAAGGCTGAGGTTCAAGCTTTCTTAAAGGAAGACTCTTGGGAATCCACACCATTGGGACAATACGTTGTTGTTCATAGAAAGGTGAAGGAGGAGAGAGCTAAGCTCTTGAAGATGGCCATTTTGGAAGAAGAGGAAGCCAGAAAGGGCTCGAAGAAGGATATCGATTTGGAAGATGCTCTTGAAAATGACAGCGAGAGTGATTCTGCTGCTGAAGATAGTGAAATGGGAGAGGAAGAGGAGGAAGATGAAGAGTAGTTAAGCATATAGTTTGCTATTTGTAACATAGATATTTTGCTAGTGTGGTGAACGTAAATGAAATAATACACACTATTTTTTGCTTAAAGTTCAATCGGAATGAAGTTACCGACAATGCAGCTTGGAATGTTATATCTATCGCGCCTGATAGTGAAGCTGAAGCAACAACTCTTGCGCTTCAAGCCATCTTTTGTCCGCAAGTTGCAGCTGGTAAGTACTGCTTTTTGACCTTTGTCAAAAGCTATCGCGCCATATTTTTCCCAAAAATTCACTGCGCTTTCTTCACTCATTAGTTCATAAATTGCTAACTTTCCGTCTTTCAAGTCATCAGTGGTGACACCGACCATAGATGCAAATTCTTTATTTCCGCGATAGATTTCTCCTGTACGTCTCCAAAGACAAGCAGGTATTGCCATGGAAGTGAACACACGGTCATAATCTAGAAGCATTCTTTCGAAACTTTCTTCGACAAGCACCAAATCCACATCTTTGAGCGTTCTTGCAATAGCTCTGAATGCTGGTCTGAAGATAGAAAGAGGTTTGAGGATTCTTTGTCTTGATGACTGATTCATGTAATTGTCCATGTAGCTTTGAAGTCTAGCATAACCTTTGGCATAATTATATGGCTGGAGCAAACCAGCTTCAAGCTTTGCTTTGATAACTTGCTTCAACCGCTCTTCAGGAGAAATTTCTGTCGTGGGATCAGCTGCTGTCAAGAAGAACTTGTCTCGAGCAGAATCAGAAATCATAGGCTGGTGGTTTCCATCGACGGGTTGAGTTTGAGATTTCTGATAGTTTGCTTTTTGTGCTCCTTCCACCTTTCCTTCTTGGTAATGCAGGTTTGAGCCGAAAGACTGATTTTCTATCTTTGGTCGCTGCATGCTGTCGTCATGAAACGTTGGTTGAATTTGCGTGACGTTTGGAGAAAACGGTAGCATGTTACTCATACCCGCAGAGACATTATTGGAACCTGCTTGATCTGAATTCCCTAGCAGAAATGCCATGAGGGACTCGCCGTTGTTAGTCCCGTCATTTAGCGCACCATTCACTAGTTCAGGATCATCTATCATCGACAAAAAGTCGTTAAGAGAGCTGAATTCGCTTCCCGCATGCTCCGAGTAAAAAAATGGTTCTTGGTTGAAAGTCAAATTTTTGCTTAGGTTTGTAGTGCTTCCTCTATTGCTCAGAGGAAATCCTTGGCCGAAAATCGATATTGGGGGCGATTGGGCAGTATCTTGGGGAAGTGGCTGTGTTTCATTTCGAAGTTCTGTAGACATAGTCGTTTTCGCCCCATTCATAGAGATTTCCGGCTTTTTGTTTTTCTTTTGCCTGCCTGGAGTGGATTCGTCGTGACAAAGATGACCAATGCCACGTTTGATGCATCTTTGGCACGGTCTGGTGTCATCACAAATCATATGCGACCGACGACAATAAACACACGCCATCTCAACCTTCTTCTTTTTCCTCTTCACCTTTCTCGCTTTTTTATCATCAGCATCATTCCCTTCTTCTTTTGGGCCCATAGCGGGAGCTTCTTTATTTAGCAGGCTCGGATCCAAAAGGGCAGAGTTGAGTTGCTCGTCATTGACCATAGCCAGTGGTTTCGCGTCCATATTTTTTTTTCCTATTTCGTTCGGGAAAAATGAAAGATGTAGACCTTGATGATATGGGATATAGATATTTCACGGATAATGAGCCGGAGACCTTTTGATGTGTTTCGTTGTGAGTACACCGGAGGAAAAAGCCATTTTGGTCCACGTGATTAGTTTTGATGTACTACAAAGGCCCTTGCGCGGGATTTGTGGGGTACGATCCGCCCGACTTTTCCCGGGATGCATCGAGAGAGGACCTCCTCTGGCACCTACATCTTCTTAAAAAATATTGGAACTTACTAACATATGCCTTTAAAAAATCGCAATGATCCACCGGTGGAAATTACGGGCTACTAATCTTAATCGTAAGTTTGCTCGATGAATCCAGCAGCGAGTCGCCTGTTGTGGAGTGAGGAGTCTGTTGGGGCGTAACGTAGTTACTAACCACTGAATCTCCATCCGTATTATGCGTTCGGGTAGTCACAAACGAGTCTATTGACCCCACATTAGAGTAGGTGGTGTCGCTGTTGTTTGTCTGCTGGAACTGAGTCGCGGCGTTAGGAACGGTGAAACTTGTTTGAGGCGATTGCACTGGTTGTGCGGTATTAGCAGATGTCGCATCGGAATCCGACCGGGTATTCTCCGCGTCTCGTGCTGTACGTATTGACACGGAAGGTTCTCTCAGACAAGAATGGAAGCTATCGCACTCCAGTCGTCTCGATCTCGCAGTATCCAAAGTATGGAGAAGCTGATTTTCCAAGTCCACGTCAGACCCGCCCAAATATGCTGCGTTTGCTAGTAATGGCAGCGCTTCACCGACAGAAAATGATTCATTACACAATGGGCATGTGCGCTTGAAATTGATGAGCCAGTTTGAAAGACAATCTTCGTGGTAAAAATGCTTGCATTTGAGCACAAGTATGCGCAGACGAAGAGGAGTGAATTTATCTAGGCAAATAGCACATTTCGACGTTAGGTAGAAATCTTTGGGGGCAAATAATAAGTGGAGGTTAGGAAAGTCGCGGATTCTTACTCCATTAATCACAATATTTCCACGCGGATGCTGCCGTTCGGTTTCCTGTCCAGCAGGTAAGCTCTCCGACGACGAGAGTGGCAGCGGAGCGTCGCTTGTCTGGCCTGTGATGGCCAAGTAGTCCATGAATTTAGACACCGGTATCAAGTGATCCTCATTGAAAATGTAGACGGGAAGCTTTTTCACTAGCCTTTCATTAGCGGAATTCACAATTTTTTTGTGACATAATTGGAACCCTCGGATGCATAAGTAAAACAATATTATCAAGATGGTGGGCGATACAGCTATCAGCATTAATAAGCTCAACCAATTATCAATGGTCATTGTCTCAATAGACAACTCGATATTTTCCTGGCTGTAGCCATTTAGCATCACATAGTCCTCATTTGATATAAATAAAACTGGTACTGTCAACAGGCCGTCTCGGTTGAAGGTAGGAGAGTACATTGTGATTAGGCTATGATATGGCTTATTGTCCGCGATAATAATCGCCCTGGGCTGAATATTGGTGCTTAATAGATTCTCAACCTTGTTGACAAAGGTGCAGTTTCCTCGTAACACAATAAGGATCTTATCCTTGTATTCATCATCTGCTTGTACCGGGGAGCAAGCAAAACTGGAAATGATCTTATAGTTTGCACTTAGTTTCTCTTCCAAAATGGGGCTGAATGAAGCATACCTACCAATTATTTCGTTTGTGTGATTCGAAATAGTGTATGAGATGATCAGGTCCACGGGTAGTATTGATCTCATCATGTTCGTAGCGGGCAAGTCCAATATTGATTCCAATCCGGATGAAGAAGAAGATTCTTTGGAATTCAGAATGCTTTCCTTCTGACCAATGGGAATTGTTTCGTTTTGAGAGAAACTTCCTTTTTGATCTTTGCGGAAGTAGCACGTTCGCAACTCAGTAATGCTATTCTTAGTCAAATACAAAGCATCTTTGATTTCAAGCTCTGTAGGCAGGTGTATGCATAATATTGTGATGACCGCCAGAACTGCTATAACGTAAAATAGAAGTCTTACTTGTGCCATCATCCTTATTGAAGGAAACAGGCAACTTCTGAACGCGGGTTTCAGGTAATTCGATGTAGTTCTTTTAATGTACAGGTACAAATCTTAGCAATCTTCGTAAACGACAATCTTATCATGTGCCGTCAGAAATAGGCTGAAGAAGGTCGATATACCTTACGATATAACTGAGATAATCCACCAATGTTATATTTCTGTCTATTCTTTTCCAAAGGCTACTTTTCTTGTGTTTCCCGAGATCGGACTGCTAATAAACGACGGATCCGGGATTGACGTTGGATATGTACTTGAAGTTTTACTTGATGCCAGTAAAACAAATTTAGAAAAAGACATACAATCACAACTAGAATCAATTTGACATAGCGAAAACTTCAGACTTGCTGTTTCCCCAGATAGTGATCTGTATGGTGACCTGCATACACTCGGGCACCTTCCCTTTAACACAATCAATTCATGGAAATCCAACTTTTATTCTTTCCGAAGGCTCTAATTTTCTCGAGTGACATACAGTGGTCTCATAAGCAAGATTTTGGTGCATTTTCTATAAAAATCGACGTAATCGAATTTTAATTCTCGAAAGAGTATTTGTTAAAATTGGCAAAACTGGGGAAAGTTGCTATTTAATTCATGAAAAATCAGTTTCTGAACAATTCTAAAAAAACTTTACGATTCAAAACTGTGATACAATAGCCTCTTATGTTATAAAGGCTTTGAAATTTATAGAAAAGAATTCTGCCTTTAATCACAATGATATCCAAACTGGCAGTATATACACAGGCAGCAAGAGGTTGTAGACATAGACTGGAGATAAACAAAAGATATTCTGCTTTGGGCCACGAAGGGAATATTATCTTGCTCAAAAAATTTTCTTCCATTAGTCGTTATTTTGACTACAGTAACGTTAATTGTTCGGCGTATGCGAGTGAAGGTTCCATGCATATCTCCTCACCAGGGGGAGAAAACACCTTAATGTTCATCAGGAAGGTATCAAGCATGTCTGTGACTGGAACATTAAATGGTTAAAAGAGAATTTAAAGTCTTTCAAAGTAAATTATTGGTTAGGCGAGAGTTGCAACTTCCTTGCTCGCTTTTGTAACTTCTCATCGGATTGTCTAGCAAAATAAAAAAAACGAATCCAAGAAAAGATTTTCAAAAGATAAAAAGCTAATAGATATATTTAAACACTATTTTCTTTGGTTTAGCCGGTCAATTCCCTAACCGATTTTATTGTTGCTTGGTGGTACTATCGAAGATAATTTAACCTATGCTGCTTTTTGGCACATTCCTCACAGCAAGGAAATGAGAAATAACCATCGCACGACCATACTTCAGTCGCCCTTTTAGACTCCGCCGAAAAGAATCATACCCTCAACATGAACCAAGAAGTGGTGGATGTATGTTAAAGCATTTTTCAAGAATTAATATCAATTCAATTAGAGGATTTAATGTTGAAGTCGATTGTACTATAGAATGCATCACTAACACTTTATATAGCCGTCAGAGGTCTTGCAACCTCCTCATCAAAAGAAGGTTAATCAAAAACCTCTTAAGGAAGATGTAGATAAATCGGACGATACCAGCACAACTACAATTGACTGGACTATTAGTGAGGATTATGACATGTCTGATGTTAAATCTAAACCTCCTCCAAGACAACCTGTTCCGCCAACTTACCGTGGTTGGAAGGAAGTCGGTCGTTGGGAGAAATCAGATACATTAGCCGCAGATGAAGAGACCATTGATTTGTTATCTAATGGATCTGCTTTCGATTCTTTGTTGCCTAGCGTGGCTTACGGTGACTGGTACCACAATGCGGGTTATTTAATCGTTGGCGGTTTATTGTCTTGGTTTATTGGTTGGTTCCGGTTTTCGTTGGCTCCAATTTTCGTTGTTATGGTCGTAACATCAATCATATACCGGAGCTCTGTGAGAAAGTACAGACAACGTTTGAGAGAAGAAGCGCAAAGAGAGTTTACCATCAAGTCCATTGAGACTGACTACGAGACAATGGATTGGCTCAACGTGTTTTTGGAGAAGTTTTGGCACTTTTTGGAGCCTTCCATTGCCCAGATTGTGACTGACCAAGTGAACCCTATTTTGGCAGCTTCTCCAGCTCCCGCATTTGTCAAGTCGTTGTGGCTCGACTCGTTTACCGCGGGTACCAAGCCTCCAAGAATTGACAAGGTTAAATCCTTGGGAAATACCGCAGATGATGTTATTGTCATGGATTGGGGATGCTCGTTTATTCCTAATGAGTTGGCAGACTCCAGTAACAAGCAAATGAAAAACAATGTCAACGAGAAGGTGGTGGTGAAGGCCAATCTCTTCGGAATTAGCATCCCTGTGGAAGTGTCTGATGTGTCCTTCAAATGCTTACTCAGAGTTAGAATGCGGATGACTACTGCATTTCCTCACATTGAGACTGTTAACATTTCATTGTTAGAAGCTCCTCAGATTGATTTTAACTGCAGATTATTGGCACTGTCGTCCTGGGAAGTTTTGGCATTCCCTGGATTGTACCCTTTCATCAACCAAATGATCAAGAAGTACGCGGGTCCTATATTATTCAGCCCTCTTTCTTTCCAATTGAATGTTCAACAATTGATGGCAGGTTGTGCTTTGAATTCTGCAATTGGTGTATTGGTTGTTGATGTCAAGTCTGCCAAGGGTTTGAGAAACTACGGTAGAAAAGATAACACAGTTGACCCATACTGTACTCTTGGCTTCGCAAAGAATGTTTTGGCTAAGACTAAAACCATTTCAAGCTCCTCTAAGCCTGTTTGGAACCAGAAGTTGTACATTCCGATCTCTTCCACATCTGAGCCACTCAACATTATTATTATGGATGCTAATGATTATAGAAACGACCACCAGATTGGTTCTGTTCAATTTGATTTGGACGTCTTGAACCATAACCCGAAGAACCCTAACGTTACCGCTGCTGTTGTTCGTAACAATAAGCCGGTGGGCGAATTCCAATTTGGATACCAATTTACTCCAACTTTAATTCCACAGAGAGAACCAGATGGAGCTATCATTCCACCACCAGATTTGAACACTGGTATCGTCAGAATTGAAGTGGGCGAGGCTAGAAACTTGAAGGGCAAGGACGAGAAGCCACTAGCAACTTATGCTGAGGTATTTTTGGACGGCGAAAGCTTCATTAAGACGAATGTGGTGAAGAAAAATAACAATCCAAAATGGGGAGATGCTAAGGAAGAGATTATTTTCAACTGCGCCAAGTCTAAAGTCAAAGTTGTTCTCAAAACGGCCGACGGTAAGACCTATGGTATTATCCTCACAAGCTTGAAGGATTTGATTGATGCGACTCAGGTTGAAAACCCCTGGTTCCAATTCAATAGAGGCGGTGAGATCAGGCTTAGCACTACATGGAAATCGGTCAGAATGGAGGGTGCTTCGGGTGCTGGCGGATACGTCACCCCTATTGGTGTCTTGAGAGTTTCTGTTGAAAAATCTGAAGACTTGCGGAATTTGGAGACTGTTGGAAAGGTAGATCCATACGCTCGTCTTTTGGTAAATGGAATCCAAAAAGCCAGGACTGCGGCCAAAGAATCAACTTTGAATCCTACTTGGAACGAAGTCCACTACATTCCATTGTCTTCTCCTAATCAAAAATTGACCTTAGAGGTCATGGATGTGGAAAACATCCGCCCCGATCGTACATTGGGTTCAGTTGACGTCAATTTGCGCGAGCTTATCAACAAGGACGAAAGGGGTAAATTCATCGAATGCGTCGATAACAAGAAGAGAGTTTCTAAATTGATCCATAGAAAGGGTCCGAAGGGTTCGATTACATACACTTTGTCGTTCTACCCCGCTTTGCCAGTGATGTCATTGGAAGATATTCAAGATGAAGAGAATGAACGGAAAGCTCAAGAGGCCAAGAAAGAAGAAGCCGCGAAAGAAAAGGCTGCCAATGGAAGCAAGAAAGACAAACACACCAAGAAAAATGAACCAGAAGAAGAAGAAGAAGAAGATTTTGAGGCGCAACAAACCAATAAGATGAAATTGTCGTTGGACGAATTGTTGGAATACAAAAGTGGTATTCTTGTGTACGAGATCTTTGAGGTGAATACTTCTAAGACGGACTCCTATCTTCAAATCTTTGCTGACAACCATGGCATTGCTGATTTCACCAGTCCTGAATTAAGGAGTAGCATCAACAAGATTAACTATACGGGAGATCTAACCATCAAAGAATTAGAATGGTCCCAGATCAACTTTAGAATCTCAAAAAAGAAAGGCAATAACAGAGCTGAGAAAGCAATCAGCGAAGTTACAATTCCAGCTTTGCAAATTTTGAAGAATGGTTACTTGGATACCACCACGGTCAAGTTGACAGGGTCCGGTGATGCTTCCATCAAGTTGCGCGTTTCCTGGATTCCAATTTTGTACCCTAACGGTGTTCCGGCTCCAGACACTAAGGATAACTGCGGTTACTTAACCGTCACGGCCGTAGGTGCTAATGGCATTCCCGCTGGTGATAGTAACGGCAAGTCTGACCCATTCCTCAAATTTTACTTGAACTCTGACAAAGAAAATTTCTTCAAAACCAAGAAGGTGAAAAAGACCTTGGACCCTGTTTGGAATGAAAGCTCTTCTGTGGCTGTCCTTAACAAATATGATTCCACAGTGACTGTCAAGTGCTACGACTGGGATGTGGGTCCAGAGCAGGATGACTTTTTGTGCGAGGGTGTTGTTAAGCTTTCTGAGGTCAACAAAGATGGCGAAACCGAATTTGACGTTGAATTATTTGATGAGGATGATGAAAAGGCCGGTGTAGCTCATTTGAAAATGAGTTTCAAGCCTGACTTTATTCTCAACGTTCGTCCTGCAAGCTCGACCCATATAGGTGATGCCTTTGGTACAAGTGTAGGTGCTGTCGGTAATGTCGGAAAAGGAGTTGGTAAGGGCCTTGGAAAAGGAGTTGGAACCGTTGGTAAAGGACTCAAGAAGGGCTTGCACTTTGGAAAGTCTTCTAAAGACGATTAGTCTGTCAGTATATTGTTTATTGTTTTTGTCAAAATATATGCGTATGCATTAATTTTAAGTGGGAAAAATTCAATTATTTTCGAGCAATGCACTGCTCATATGCAAATATGTATTATAAAGATTAGAAGACATCACCTAGCTTCAAACGTGGCGCAATGTTCATGGACAAAAGCTCTTGGAACAACAACTTGGCAGCGTAAGGAATTGTCATTTTAATAACGTGTTCCGAGCTCTTACACGTGCTACACCAAGAGCTGTAACCCATCAATCCACAGTTGTTGCAAACGTCCACTTCAAATGCATCAGACGAAATCATCAATCTCTCGAGCAATAGTTGAGAAGCACCATAGGCGATAACACAATCTCTTTCCATCTCACCCAATCTCAAGCCGCCGTCTCTGGATCTACCTTCCGTTGGCTGTCTTGTTAACACGGCTCTCGGGCCCCTAGCTCTAGCATGCATCTTATCCAAAACCATGTGCTTCAACTTTTGATAGTAGATCGGACCAAAGAAAATGTAAGCTTGCAAGCATTCACCAGTGATACCAGAATACAACATGTCTTTTCCTGAGTAACTGAATCCCTTGTCGACTAAAATTTTAGACATGTCCTCCAACTTAGAACCTCCAAAACAAGTACCGTATTCAAGAGTACCATTCAAAACACCCGCTTTACCTGAAATTAATTCGATCATCTTACCCACAGTCATACGAGAGGGAAAACCGTGGGGGTTCATGATAATATCTGGTGAAATACCCGTGTCGTTAAATGGCATGTCCTCGTGTTGAACAATGATACCACAAACACCTTTTTGTCCGTGACGAGAAGAGAATTTATCACCCAATTCAGGTCTTCTGGTTTGTCTCAATAGAACCTTGATTAATGCTTGGTCGTTATCACTAACGGACATCATGACCTGATCAACATATGAAGGCTCTGGACCCTTGTAATAAGCAGGGGTTTCTCTATGGGATTCAGCGGATTGAGGTTGGTTGTGATCCCCTAAAACAGATTCTCCAGCATTCGTTGGGACTTGCTTGTTAGCATAAACCTGTCCATTTTCAATCCGCATGCCAACCTCACCCAAGCCATCAGGTCCTAAAGCGGAATGGGAGAAGATCGGTTCTCCATTTTCATCAACACGCATACCTGCGACAATGTCCTTGGTATGATTAGGATATCTCTTCAATACAATTGTGTTTTTACGAACGACTTGACATCTTCCGAAACCTCTATCAATGGAAGATTTGTTCAAAACCAATGCATCCTCAATATCATATCCAGAGTAGGACATCACGGCAACAGTAGCATTTTGACCAGCTGGAAGCTTATCGTAGTCAATGAGTTCAATTGTCTTCGACTTAACCATCGGTTGTTGTGGGTATACCATGAAGTATAACAACGTATCAATTCTACGGAATTGATTATAAGCAATTGCACCAATTGCTTGCTTACCCATCGCACATTGATACGTGTTTCTTGGAGATTGGTTGTGATGAGGATAAGGAATCAAACCTGCAACAGCTCCAAGAACCGTGAATGGTTCGATTTCCAAATGAGTGAAACGGAGATGTGGACTTTCGTCCATATTCTTTTCATATAATGCAATCAAAGAATCGTTTTCTTCGTTGACATCCAAGTATTCAACCAACCCATATTTCAAGAAGTCGTCAAAAACCCACTCACCACTTAAAAGCTTTCCCAAGTGGTGAGCTTCAACACGAGGAGCTCCTGTCTTTTCATCGACAATGATCAATGGACGGCAGACTCTTCCTCCATCAGTAGCGATGTGTACTGCCGCTTGATGTGTGTTTGTGAAAATGGAGATAAACTCAGAGATCTTTCCAGTTCTTCTCAAACGGCGGAAGTCTTTAACGAACTTAACTGGAAATCTCGTGGTACCCACCATCGTACCGTTAAGGAACACACCGTAATTTCCCTCAGTGTATATGGTAGCAGAGTCGATGCTGAAAATATCTTCACAACCCAAAATGAAGCACAAGCGTCTAATGGGCTCTTCTTCATCATCGGTAGTGATATGTGTCATCAATGCCAAGTTTTTGACCAAACCACAAGCCTCACCTTCGGGAGTATCGGACGTGCATAGCATACCAAATTGAGAAGGCTGCAAGGCTCTTGGACCCGAAACCTTACGCGATTTTTCGAACTGAGAAGAGATACGAGTCATCATGCCCAACGCAGAAATGTACGACAAGCGAGACAACACGTGGGTGACACCCGCTCTTTCCATCTTGAAACGCTTCAAAGACCAATTACCGGTGGAGATGGCACGGTTCATACCCATTGTGATGTTGTTAGAGTGAATGTTAATGGACAATAACGCGTCAAACTCTGAGGTTCGACTTGGCTTCTTTAAAATCTTATCGATATTAGCCTTGAAGTCGGAGTTGAATTTTTTGAACAAATCTTCGAAAAGCAAAGACATCAACTGACCGGCCAATTCCAAACGCTTGTTACCAACATAATCTCTGTCATCCACCATCGAAGGGTTGTGCATGGTCATTAAAACCTTTCTAGCCATGACTGCAATGTACAACGCCTTTTCGCGGAAGTTCAAGTCAGAAACGGTCAAGTGAGCAATGACAGTTGTAGCAATCGCTTCAATACCTTCTTGAATTTGCGACAACTTTGGTGCACCAGCACGACGCACAGTCTTGACACGCTTACCGATATAAAGAAGTGCTTGCTGTTGGGTGAAGATTTCAAGCTTGGCAGCTTCTTCAAAGTTGATTGCAAACAAGTCTTGATATTGGGAGTTCGCGCCACAGACGAGCTGCAAGATTTCCATGTCCGAGACAATGCCGGCGGCCTTCAACATAACCACAATAGGGATATCTTCGGCGATGGAGTTATGCTTCAAGTAAATTTTTTCGTTTTTAGAGATAACATAAGTCTTGGACTTACGTTCGTGTGTAGAAGAAGTGACAGATGCTTGCACGATCGCCTTCTTTTCATCGGCTTCCACAATGATTCTGTTCTTGGAAAGTTGTTCTTGAATCAAGATAACTTTTTCGGTACCGTTGACAATGAAGTATCCACCAGGATCGATTGGACATTCTTCAAAAATAGCCATTTGCTGCTCGTCAATGCCGTCCAAAACACACTTGTTAGAGCGCAACATCACGGGCATACGTCCGATTTCCAAGTCCTTATGCATAATGATCTTCCTTCCTCTGGTGTATTCGACATCAACATAGATGGGCGCAGAGTAGGTCAAATCACGCAACCGACATTCGTGGGGGGCCATGATGACTTCTTTAGTACCAGGGGCCAGGGTGGACTTGTGACCGACTCTGATGTCCAAGTACTTGAGGTAAAATTGAGGATCAACATCAGACAACACAAGCTCATTGGCACGAATGATCTTAGTCAAATCAACATCCACAAAATAGTTGAAAGAATCCAAGTGCTGCTTGACCAAACCCTTCACCTTCAAGAACGCAGGTAAAAGATGCCACTTATCATCGACTGTACTGATCGGATCGGTGAGTTTTTTGCCCTTGTATTCTTCTTGCAACAAAGGCAGGAAAGAGTCATCCATTTGCACGTCTGGTGCTTCTGATGCCCTCCTTTTGACCATCGCGATCGGATTTGTATTAGTAATCGGTTGATCTAAGATGAGTACAAGTTTTTTTTTGTAAATCGCGATGTACGGGTGCGCAAAGTGTCACCGTCCGGCGTCGCACTTTTGGTTGGCAATTGGTACTGCAATTAATTGAGGCAAAACTATTGACAATGATAAACTTACTTCAGTTGCCGATAAATATCCTTTTTTTTTTCGGTAATTATTGATTCTGATTTAATAAATTGTTCATATTGGTGATATTACAAATTTCACTCAAGAAGCTGGTATGGCGCAGTGGTAGCGCAGCAGATTGCAAATCTGTTGGTCCTTAGTTCGAACCTGAGTGCTAGCTTCCTTTTTTGTATTTTTACAAACCTTGTAGCTACTGTTGTTGATTTTAATCGAACCCAGGTTATCAGTCTCTGGGCAATCATGAATCTATGAACCTTCTCTGAACCCCCTCTTTACAGCAATTTGGAGCCTTGTATGACCGGTACTGCACATCTTAATGCCACTGTAGCTTACGAAATCTCTTGCTCGAAAGTCTCTTATAAATCCATGACGTCCGTGGTTTACGAAGGTGGGGACACTTGTTTGTTTGATCATCGAAGACTTGAAAAGTTTATCCAGTCTCTAGCAAATGGTCTTGACATTTCTGTTTCCGATCTCAGCACTGCACTAGCCGCTGTAGAAACATCGCTTCCCGCCACTGTGACAGTCAACGAGCTCTTAGAGTTGATAGCCGAATCTTTTGCGCAAAGAATAGTAAAAAATCCCGACTATTCGATCCTATCCGGGCGTGTGGAGACACGGCGACTTCTGAGGAATGTGATAACGCCGTTCTCCGCTAATTTCAAAAGACTAAGGTCTCATCGCATAGACAAAAGTCAATCGCCTCGCCACTTGGTATCGGAGGAGTCTGCAAAATTTGTCGAAGCTCACTCTGAGTATTTAGATGCGCTTATTTGTCCTGACAGAGATTTGAACCTAACTTACTTTGGCATACGAACCCTTTGCAAGTCTTATTTGTTGCAAATTAATGACGTTGTGGCCGAGACGCCTCAGTACTTGTTTTTAAGAGTTGCTATAGGTCTCCATGGAACTTTGGATAATGAGGAATCCTTATCGCGGATTGAGGAGACTTACAATCTCATGTCGCAGAAGTATTTCATTTTTTCGTCTCCTACCTTGTTCAATGCTGGGACTGAGAATGGCTATCTCTCGCTGTGCTTCTTAATGGGGATTCAAGACGACTCCATTGACGGCATCTTTAAGTCACTTCACTCAGCAGCTCTCATCCTGAAAGGCTCTGGTGGCTTGGGAATCCATGTGCATGATATTAGAAGCCGCGGGTCTCGTATTCGGTCTTCGAATGGTACCTCAAATGGATTGGTTCCAATGTTGAGAGTATTCAACAATACAGCACGGTATGTTGACCAAGGTGGGAATAAGCGCCCCGGAGCTTTCGCCATTTATCTAGAGCCTTGGCATGGAGACATCATGGAAGTCCTAGACCTTCGTAAGAATCATGGGCCTGATGAATTGAGGGCTAGAGATTTATTTTTTGGCTTGTGGGTTCCAGACTTATTTATGAAGCGGGTAAAAAATAATGAGGATTGGAGTTTGTTTTCTCCGAGTGAGGCCCGTGGACTCAGTGATGTGTATGGGGATGACTTCGAAAGGCTATATGAAGAATACGAAGCTAAAGGTCTTGCCCAGTCTACTATGAAAGCAAGAAAATTATGGATGCACATTCTTGAAGCTCAAACCGAAACTGGAATGCCCTTCATGTTATACAAAGATGCCTGCAACAAGAAACTGAACCAGCAGAATTTGGGAACAATAAAATCTTCCAATCTTTGCTGCGAAATTGTGGAGTACTCTTCCCCAGAAGAGACCGCAGTTTGCAATTTGGGCCTGCTTGGTCTTCCAACTTTTGTAAGAAGGGATTCAAGCGGCCGTCTCACATACGATTTTGCAAAGCTTCACGAAGTTACGAAGATCCTTGCCCGCAACCTTGACAGGGTCATTGATGTAACGGAATACCCGATCGAGAATGCTAGAAAGTCAAATTTAAAACATCGCCCAATTGCAATTGGTGTTCAGGGCCTTGCGGACACCTTTTTAGAGCTCCGACTAGCATTTGATAGTTCTGAGGCAAGAGCTCTAAACAGCCAAATTTTTGAAACTATATATCATGCGGCAGTTGAGAGCTCTATAGAAATGGCAATCAAAAGTGGAAGCTATGAAAGCTTTCCAGGATCTCCAGCATCGAACGGCAAATTACAATTTGATTTATGGGGTCACGAACCTGAATTCTTCGATGATTGGGATGAAATTAAGGAGAAGGTCAAGAAACATGGTCTTAGAAATTCGCTACTCGTTGCTCCTATGCCTACTGCTTCAACTTCTCAAATTATGGGATTTAATGAATGCTTTGAACCTTTTACTTCCAATTTATACACCCGAAGAGTTCTTTCGGGCGAGTATCAAGTGGTAAACAAGTATCTCGTGAAAGACTTGATAGCTCTTGGAATTTGGAACAGAGCTCTTCAAGAAAAAATAATGACCGACAATGGCCTGATCCAACACATAGAAGTTATTCCACAGGATCTCAAGGATTTATATAAGACAGTATGGGAAATCAGCCAGAAACAGATTGTTCTTTTAGCATCTGAACGTGGAAGGTTTATTGATCAACTGCAAAGCATGAATATTCATTTATTGAATCCTACCTTGGGCTCCATTACTTCGTGTCATTTCTACGCCTGGGAGCACGGTCTCAAGACAGGAATGTATTACTTGCGAACACAGGCTGCAACAAGAGCCATCCAGTTTACGATTGATAAAGAAAAGATGGATTCCGAATTGACGAAGTTAGAAATCCCGGATACGTCTAAGCTTGAAAGAGGTATATATGCCCCACAAAAGAAGTTTTCGAAACGGCAAATAGCTTCGAGTTATGGCAAATCAAAGCGGCACAGAGCAGATTCGCAGAAGGTTGGGCCAATCAGCCTTGAGAGGAGAGAACTGGACGAGGTATTTAATGGAAGTTACGATGATGGGCAGATAGTCACTAAACCACGAAAGAAGCTGAAAGAGGTTGATGAGATATACGACATACATGACAATACGCCCTTGGCTTGCAACATTTCTGACGCTACGGGTTGCGAAGCATGCTCCGGTTAATTCTTGTACATAGAAACCAAAATATATTGTATCTACCGGAATTTACGACTCGCAAAGTCAGCCACCTGGTACATTCCTTCTGCTGTGACAAAGAATCTTAATTTAGCTTTGTCGGACCAAAGAAGAACACCCACTTCTGTTGCATAATTGCACAAAACGTCATACTCGTTTTGATTCTTGAAATCCTTGAAAAGATATCCGTCAAAAGTTTGGATACGGTCCAACTCCAATTGCCAAAGCTTGATTTGGTCAACCACATTTGGTGGAAGAATTTCCAACCGATGTTGAGCAACGGCAGCATCTGATGATTTAGATTGAGGAGCTCCGCCAGCGGTATTAATATTATGACTGGCGTCAAATTCAATCTTTTTGTCCAACTTTTCCTTGGCTGAAGCTCTCATTTGGGAATGAGCATGTGCTTCAAGAAATTTGATGATCTGCTCAGCGGTGATACCGTTATAAAGTGCTTTTCTGATAGATTCACGAGTAATTTGACCAATGACCATATTTGCAAATCTAACCCGTAAATGGACGAACAAATTCAAAATAGCGATTTCAAGGGGTGAGTTAGTATATGCATATAGCTTGAAGTTCGTTTCTAGAATGACTTGTCCCAGTTGTGATTCGCCAGCATCAGCAGTCACATGTTCCTGATCCTTAGCTCCTGGTCCCTCTAAAGTCTGATTCAATGCCATAGATGGAGTTTTCAAACCAGTCGATTCCGAGGTCAAAGTGGTGGCCAATCTCGTGGGAAAGAATCTCGACGAGCTTTCTGAGCGTTGGTACACGAGACCATAGTCCCTGAGATCTGGCAACATGCTTAGTTGAGTATCACTTAAACTGGATACAGCGTAGGCCTTCCCTAACTCTAGAGAGCCCAAGATAAAGATGAAATTTAGAACATCGACGGGGTCCATGTTGAGCTCTTGGGTCAAATTAAGGTATTCTAACAAAAGGGTCCAGATCTGAACGTTGACATCTTGCAACAAAAACTGGAAACCACTGTTGGTGATTTTTAGGCTGAATGCCTCAGCGCTATTGCCTTCCATGAGTCCGCCCAGTTTCAAGAGAGAGAGCACGGATTTGGAAGGCATGGTGGGAAGTTCGGTTCCCACCATAAAATGCAAAATAGTTTCCCACTTTTGAGAAGCAAATTGATCGAGAAATTTCACGTCAATTGGATGCTTGTCCGAACCGGCCACAATTATACCAAAAGCATTAGGGGCTTGCGAACCTGTCAAACAGTCTCGAAAGTTATTCCTGAAAGTCTGATGAAGACGCACATGCGTCCCACTCTGATCTTCCTCTATCAAATGCAATGCACGGAGTCTTTTAAATGACTCGTACTGGAGCTTTCGGGCTTGAGGTTGACACCATTTTTCTAGATCTTTGACTGCAACTGGTTTGTCTGTGAAAACCATGCTGACAATATAGAACTTGGCTAGCGGAGGAAGCAATCTGAAAATCGACAAACACGTAGCAGGAGCATCGTATAGTTTGGATTGGATTACTTTCGGGAGTCCTTCCAAATGTTCATTGACTGTGAGTTTGAACAGATTTGCCGACATGGCACGCCGAAAGATTAATAGAGGATGATTCGCATATTGACTGTAGACATCGAGACATCAATATGCAGTGATGTATCACATCGGCACAATTTTGGCCAGATATGAAGATAATAATAATGAAAATAAAAGAGGCTATGAAGGAAGCAAGTTCCGAAAGCACATGATTCATGAATATGAAAATACTGATATGAGACACTTTTTTGGGTTAGAGTTGATTTTCTTCGGGTTGCTGTCATTCAAACAGCCTAGGCTAATTTACCGCGATAACCCAAAAGCATGCTTGGAGTAATAAATCTAGACTTGCAACTACTTGAAATGGAATTCCTTTTCAATAAATATTTATTCGACAATGTACAGTAATATAGGTTGCATCTGATATCGGAAAGCACGAGCTAACTCTCATACGAACTTATCCGATAACCACCGGCTACGTCGGTAACTGAATTTGCTCGGAAAAAAAAAAAAAAAAAAAAAAAAAAAAAAAAAAAAAAAGAGGTGCGCAATTGCCTAACAGTGAGGACGCCCGGCGACTGCAAAAGCTGCTGAATCTGTGGTCTTTTTTGCTTGCCTTGAATGAATCTGCGCAATCCAGAATGTATCGTTTCAACTTATATCGTGTAAATATTATTTCATTTCTCCATCTGGAGTGAGTATCCGCGTGAATAGAATAGTATGATTTACGAGTCTGTCTGTCTCCGTTTTATTGAGTAGGTCTGCTCATGGTAATCGAATGTAAAAGAACGGAGAGAACGGATTAGAACGGTACGCGTGCTTATTCACCCACCCAATTCCGGCGAAATTTTTCCCCAGTGCGAAATGCGTTGCTCCCATGTATATTGAAGCGACATGAGCAAAATTGAGGAGAACAGGAATCAAAAAGAAAACGATACGAGGCAAACGGAGAACTCCCCGGCTTAGCTTATCTTAGCCAACACAGTGCAACCCAAGCAAAATTACGGCTCGCTACAAAAGGGTGGCCAATGCCTAGTTCCTTCCTACTACGGTTTGGGCGGACCATCAGAAGCAGGTTTAAGATGCACCACCTGCATTGTTGTGTTCTTCGTCTTGCACATAAAGCATACCGAACACGCCTTGCAGCTCTGGCCATCTTGCGACATGCCTTGCAAGGCGTTCTCGTCACCAGGATATAAAGAGTGTCTGTTCCGCTTATTGCGGGGGAAATTTTGGTGTACATCGTGGACAGAACGAATTGTTTTTTATTCTGCTTAACCACCCATCTTTTGTGACTTAGAATTACCGTGCTATGATGGTCTCGCCTTCTCCAGACATACAAGGAAGAAAGGTCAAGAGCTGGAATGCTACAGTGGACACCACAAGCACCAAGATGAAATGCCATAGCACCATGGAATGTCTCGATCCCAACTGCATCAAGAAATTCTATCCTTCGCCAATCGAAGATTCCGAGGCGTTTGCTGCAAACCCGCACCCATACTCGTTTCTCTTGGTGGACGACAACGAGATCAATCTCCGCATCTTTCGGAGAATTCTCTTGAAGCTCTTCCCCAATGCATCCATTTGCACTGTCCAGGACCCGGCCCTGGTGGAAATCAGCCATACTACGTTGCTGCAGTACCATGTTATCTTTTTGGATATCGAAATGCCTATTGTTACCGGGACAGAATTTGCCCTGAGGGTGCGCTCGTCGCGAGAATTGGACCATGTAGGGTTGATTGCGGTCACGACAAAGTACCTCTGCGCGGATTTGGAACTATACGAAAAATTGGGGTTTGACTTTACCTTTCGCAAGCCGGTGGAGTACCCCACGAATTATATTCTCCGTCAGGTGGAACAGGTGCTAGCCATCCGTGGCTCCGGGCGCCTCTAATAGAGTCCTGTTCATTGAGGACAGGTTGGGTGATTGATTTGCATGGAATGTATAATTTGGGATTTAGGGTAAGGAGATGTACGATCAGGATATAGGATATAGGATATCATGGCACGCGATAAGGTTTAGCAAGGCCCGCTCTGGGTGCAATTGTAACGTGCGGGTTTTTGTGTAGAGCGCCTGCCCAGAATTGGAGGTGGTTGCACCATACTGGATTGCGGCTGCAGCGAGGGGATGCGCACCTGTACATAATCCGCAACTATCGGCCAGACTTAAATGGCCACTGCAACACACAGCAAGTGTGACTTTATCGTTTATGCGGCACAACAGCTTACATAACCCTGCCACATGTCCCCAGCATGCTAATGAAGCAATGTAATCCTGTGGAAATCAAGCTCCCCTTTTCTTTTACCTGCATTTCCTCGTGTTCAAGGGGGAAGGGAGTGGGGAGAGAAAGACTGTATCCCCTGTCCTGCATCTCCCCTGGCGCTTCTGCGTGGGTTGGAATTGTCCGCGGTATTGTCTTCGCATTTGTTCCGCCGATTCAGATAATTAATGTGCAACCGTAATTTACGATAGGTGAACAATATTTTACATGTACCCTGGAATGCACCTTGATACGAGGCAAGTTTTTTTTTGGGCCCCACACACTGGCACCTGGTGCTGCGGTGTGTATGTATTTACAGGTACATCTATAGTCCTTATCAGGGATCTTATTGCTTGGCAACCCCACTCATCATTTGGATGCACTGGTCAATGTTCTCTCCGCGCGGCGCGCATACGGGAATGCATTTCCAGCTGGAGTCAAGGGTACGGACGTAGTCGACTAGGGTTTTGTAGGATTCTCCATTATCCACCAAATCGGCCTTGGTGCCGATCACCATCACTTTTTTGTTTTTCATCCGCTTGGGCCCAATCTCGTCAATGAGCACCTGCAAGTCGGCGGACGGCGTTTTTGATTCGAGCGACACCACAAAAACCAAGCCTCCACTTCTCTCAATGTGCCTGAGGAAATCCATGCCCATGCCCCGGTTTTCCGACGCGCCCTTGATGATGCCCGGAATGTCGGCAACAGTAAAAGGATCCTTGTCGATTGTCGTAAAAATAGTGCCGATTGTTGGTTGGAGCGTCGTAAACTCCCAGTGGCCCACTCTAGGTCTGGCCTTGGAAATTGCTCGCAACAAACTCAGTTTGCCCGCGTTAGGCAACCCCACAAGCCCCAAGTCCGCAATAAGCTTCAATTCAAGCACAAAGTACTCTGTGAGCCCTTGGCGTCCTTTCTTGCTGAAACGGGGATTCCTCACGTTTGTCGTGAGAAAATGCATGTTCCCCATTCCACCTTTGCCTCCTCTCAAGATGAGAACAGGCTTATCTGTTGGCTTGTTGAAATCCAATCCAAGAATGGGGAACTGGTCGAATGTCAATTCCTCCGCAATAATCTCCCGGTCGTAGTCCTTGACCTGCTCGTTGAGCTCGCTGAAATAGTCCCTCTCCCGGTGATACTCTTCGTCCTTTTCCTTGAAAATCCAGCCTTCGCCGGGACGGTAATCGTCACGAAATAGCTGGATATCATTTGTATCAGTTACCTTCATTCCCATCACAACCTTGGAAATGTCTCCTTCTGCCTGGCGGAGCTGGTCCTTCATCAATAATGGGTCGGGGATCCATCTCATCGTGGTACCAACCGGGATTTCTAATATTATGTCCTCTCCATTCTTACCATCGAGCTGACTAGAAGTTCCTGGCTTTCCGGCACCGGCATTGTAGCTCCGCTTGATTCGATGCAACAGACTGACATTGTTCACCACCTGAACATAAATGTTTCCTCCATCCCCTCCATCTCCTCCGTCTGGTGGGCCAACAGGCCTATTAGCATCTCTCAAGAAGGAAACACATCCGCTTCCACCATTTCCTGTTTGAAGACGAAGTAGCTTCAAGTCCACAAACGTTCGTTGCTCTACCTTTTGGCCCTGTCTGTAATTGTGGTGATTTCCACTGAATATCTTGAGTGAGTGGTGAGCGTCGCCCAAAAAGTAGTCGTCCACGGAAACTTCACAGTTCTGTAGCCCAAGATCATCGGTGGATCTCACTGTGTAATCAAGGTTTTTGTATGATCTGTTTGACTGCAACTGAGTCCCTTGAGTGCCAAAGTGGAAACTGGACTTTGGAATAGTCTCATACGGATCTATGTGAGCCACCTCCTCTGGGTTGAGCTCAGAAAGCCGCTGTGAAACTTTCGAGAAGAATCTGTGGTTTGCGAGTCGTTGGAATCGAAACATGTGGTAGGCAAATGAGGTTTTCGACCTATAGTTAGAACCACTGTATCGCCAAATCGCGCACGTGACACACGAGTTCTTGTCCCTCCCTTACCACATATAACCTAGACTTTCTGAGTCAGACGAAGAGAATAAATAGTAAATACCCGAAAGATTAAAGTATTCAAGCTCTTGACATAAAAATTTAACCTATTGATAGCTCTCTTTGGTGATGTTGAATTGTCGAATTACTTGTGATGTACGGGTGTGTCGCCTGCCTGAGAAGAGCATCGCACAAAAGGTTCGAGATTCACATTTAGCTTAATAGTTCAAGATTCACATTTGACTTCATAGATATGGGTTTCTCCGAAATTGGTGTGGCCAAATGGCTAGATGAGTCACTTGCTTCCATGAAAATCTATACACCTTCCCTGATTCAAAAGGCCTGCATTCCGGAAATTTTGAAGGGTAAAGATTGTATTGGTGGGGCAAAGACTGGTTCGGGTAAAACCATTGCTTTTGCGGCTCCAATGCTCACAAAGTGGTCTGAAGACCCCATGGGTATCTTTGGACTTGTATTGACTCCAACGAGAGAGCTTGCTATGCAAATTGCGGAACAGTTTGCTGCTCTAGGAGCCCAGATGAACATTCGTCTTAGTGTGATTGTTGGGGGAGAAGATATTGTGAAACAAGCTCTTGAGCTACAAAAAAGACCACATTTCGTTATTGCTACGCCTGGTCGGTTAGCGGACCACATTTTGAATAGTGGAGAAGAGACTATTAAGGGTCTTCGAAGCGTGAAGTACTTGGTTCTCGATGAAGCTGATCGCGTGCTCAGTAACTCGTTCAGTAAGGATTTGCTGAGATGCTTGAGTATTTTGCCGGACGCATCCAAAAGACAAACTCTTCTTTTCACCGCTACTGTGACTGATGCTGTCAGATCCTTGAAAAACAAACCAACAGCCGAGGGAAAGCCACCTGTGTTTATGCATGAAGTCGAAACTGTCGACAAGGTGGCTATTCCTTCCACGTTGCTGCTCTACTACGTTTTCGTTCCCTCTTACGTTAAAGAAGCTTACTTGCATACCATTCTCTCGCTCGAGAAGTATTCCAAAGTGAATGTGATCATCTTTGTCAACAGAACGAGGACTGCCGAGCTTTTACGCAGAACTTTGAGGAAGTTGGATTTCAGAGTGGCGTCTTTGCACTCCGAAATGCCTCAGCTGGAAAGAACAAGCTCTTTGCACCGTTTTAAGGCGCAGGCTGCGCGTATCTTGATTGCGACCGACGTTGCATCCAGAGGTTTGGATATTCCCACTGTGGAGCTTGTTGTTAATTACGATATTCCCGCTGATCCAGATGACTTTATCCACAGAGTGGGTAGAACTGCTAGAGCTGGTAGAAAGGGTGATTCTGTCACGATTGTTGCGGAGAGAGACGTTGAAAGAGTTCATGCGATTGAAGAAAGAGCCAACAAGAAAATGGAATTGTTAGAGGAAGCTGACGATGACAAGGTTGTTAGCACTTCCCTTACGAAGATGACTACGGCCAAGAGAGAGGCATTGATGGACATGGACAGAGAGAACTTTGGTGAAAAGAGGCAAATCAACAAGAAGAAGCGTGAGCAAGTGGACAAATCGAGGGTCTCCAAGCCCAAGAAAAAGAAGGATTAGACACAACAGGATTAATGTACATATAGCTAATAAAATACCAAGATCACTTTCGCTGCATGTAGCTTTCGATAATCAATGAAATATTGACACCAATAAGGGTTAGAACAGCTGCACTCACGCATCCTATCATGAGCGTGTTGGTGGTGGCCCTAGTGTGGATTCTGTGTTGACTATACTTTCTCACGGTTCGGAAGTAGTTCCACCTGCTAATAAAGAGAGTACACAATGCAAGGAAAACAAGGACAAAAGATATGACGCGATTGAAAGTTGTATCATCGAAACCAGAGCTGGTGTTTGTGTTGGAGGTTTCGATCTTGAAGTTCAAGATCATGCCGATTGCCGTGAAGTTTAATGACAATGCAAACCTAACAAAAGTTAGAAGCGTACGCTCACTCTGAAGAACATCTCGTGGTTCACTCAGAGAAATAGGAATAGCTTTGAGTTTGGAAAAAATTCTAGGCCAGGGGGTTTGTGGTGCTTGTTCTGGTTCAGCGGGTTCCCCTGCGTATGTTTCGACCGTCCTTAGAGAACTCGCAGACGATACTGATGAGGTAGAAGTAAAATTAGAGTCGATGATTCCGTTCATGTGCGTTTGGCGAGAAGAAGACTGGTTCAATTGAGCATTTTGTTTCGGCCGATTAGTACTCATTGACCGATAAGCGGCGTGGGGGTTCCGATTGCGTTTTTACTTGGAACACTACGCAGGTATACGTGAACCACAGTGCCCAACCAACATGTTCTTTCCTTTTTCTTTCAAGCCTAAAATGGCTAAATGCATATTGCTTTGTGTGGTTGTGTGTGCTCTCATATTTTCTTCTCTGCTGGACCGTCTGGCTTCACGGTAAATTCAGTTCGAATTAGGGCCGAACCCTGTCACAACTACCGTGTAAAGTTGTAGGAGGCGGGACTTGCAGATCCAGCAGTATTAACGTAGGCACTAGAGCCCGAATTTAAAAAAGACATTTTTTTCAATCCAAAAAAAAAAAAAAAAAAAATTTCAAGCCTAAAAATGATAAGCTCAAGATGGAGCTGTTCTGAAGTTTTTTTTCACCCAAGCCTCAAGATTAGATTAACCGAGTGCATCGCACATACTATCCAGTTCATCGTTATCTAGTGCGCGCGCGGCCTGTACGCGAATAACATCAGGTTTAGGTGCAAGGAACAAAAATTAAAAAAAAAATCAATAACAGTACCAGCATCCACGTATCCCCCCCTCAAAATGATGAAAGCTCGAGCGCAAGTGTGCTCATCATGTGGACAGAGCAACTTTGTGCGTGATCACCTGGCCAGCTCCGGAGAATTAACCTGTCAGAACTGTGGTACCGTGGCTAATGAAAACCCCATCGTGTCAGAAGTGCAGTTTGGTGAATCAGCCAGTGGTGCCGCCATGGTGCAAGGTGCCATGGTTGGTGCGGACCAGGCCAGAGCCAATTTCAACATGAGAAACTCCATGGAGAGTAGAGAGCAGACGTTGTTAAACGCCAAGAACAAAATCAAGAAAATCGCCATGGCCATGCGGATTCCGGACTATATCGTGGAGTCTGCCAGCGGCTGGTTCAAGCTCGCGTTGGTGCAAAACTTTGTCCAAGGTAGAAGATCCCAGAATGTCATTGCCGCATGTTTGTATGTGGCATGTCGTCATGAGAAAACCCATCATTTGTTGATTGACTTTAGCTCGCGGCTTCAGATCTCAGTGTACTCGCTTGGTTCCACCTACTTGAAGCTTGTGCGTGCGCTTCAGATCCAGAGGTTACCCATTGCTGACCCATCTTTGTTCATTCAGCATTTTGCTGATCGTTTGAGTTTGGGCGAAAAAACCGCCAAGGTGTGCAAAGATGCGACCAAGTTGGCCCACAGAATGTCGTCGGACTGGATCTACGAAGGTCGGCGTCCTGCGGGTATTGCCGGTGCCTGTGTGTTGTTGGCAGCCAGAATGAACCATATCAACAGAACCCATGCTGAAATTGTGGCCGTGGCCCGTGTGGGAGAAGAAACAATCCAGAAGAGACTTAATGAATTCAAGAATACTACATCCGCTAATCTTACCATCTCCGAGTTTAGAGACTCGCAGAACTCCAATGATTCCATGCCTCCTTCCTACAAGAAGAATAGGGCTATTGAGAAGAAGGTCCACTTGATTCTCAAAGAGAGAGAAATGGCTTTGCGGAGATTTCAACAGCTTGCCAAAGGAAAGCAACTTATACGGACTTTAGGTATTCAGACGAATAAGGAGAATAATGGTTTGCCTGTGGCTGCAACCGAAGAGGCGGAGGGAAATGGCAAAGAAGCACCTAATGTGGCAGGTATCGAGAATAACGAGCTGGACACAGTAGAGAAAGCTGCGGAAACACAACTGGGAGCAGATTTGGCTGAATCCCAATCGCTGACACAACAGGAACAATCGCAGCCTTTGTTTCTTTCGTCCGATGACGAGGATGAGTTTGGCTTTGACGAACTTCCAGAGGATGACGATGTTGCCAATGATAAAGACTATGAACAGCGTTCAGCCACCATTTTGAACAAGAGCATAGCATTCCGGGAAAGAAGACTTCGAGAAACTAGTATTGAGGCAAACAAATCCAAGAGGCGCTCAAACAGGTTGGACAATATGAGTAGCAGTGGTACACAGCCTTCTCGACAAGGCGGATACTCCAAGGGTATTCAGATGTTGGAGGAACTCAAAGCCCGTGAAAGAATTGAGAGACAGGATGCTCTCTTGAAATCTGTCTTGGACGGCGGTTCCTTTGATGACGACGAGTTGGAAAAGACATTGGACAGATTTCTCGCAATCAATCAGAGAATCTCCGGAGATCAGAATGAGTCGTATGCCGAAGAGTCTAGTACGCGGGATGGAGGTGATGATGATCGTATCAAAGCGATTGAATCAAACCGGCCCAGGAATTTGGTTAAGCACAATCCCACCACCGCTGATTTGCTTGGTAAAGTGCGTGATGACGAGATTGTTGATGAGAATGACGATGACGACGAAGTGTTGAGCATTAAGCTTTCGGAAGAAGAGCACCAACAGAAACGCCAAATCTGGATTTCTCTCAATCACGATTTCTTGATCGCCCAGGAGAAGAAGAGATTGAAGCTCGAGGCCGATGAGTTGACGGGTAATACTTCTGGTCAATCTAAGAAGCGGAGAAAGATCAAGGAAGCCAGCGTCGATCCCTTGCTTAATGATTCCGCAGTGGCGAACGCTATTAAGCTGATTGGAGAAGATGGACAGTCGATTTCCCCCGCCGAGAGCGCGAAGCAAATGTTCCTGCGGAAAATCTACTCGAAAAAGATTAACTACGGTAGCATTAACGAATTGTTCAATTGAAGTGGAGGTTTATTACTGTGTATATTAGATGTTAGAGAATGGATTATGGACTTTGGAACCGCACCATGTAAATGCGACTCTTAAGACACCGTTATTACTATGGCCGTCATGCACTCCATCTCCTCTGTGCCGGTGTGAACTTTTTTCTGTACCGTCTCCGCGATGAGGCATACCTGCTATCTCTTCATCTTTACAAAAGAGAAATCACAGCAAAATGGGAAAAAAGAGAAGAGCCGCTATTTTGCCTACTAACATCATCTTGTTGCAAAATGTTGTGAGGCGTGACCCCGAGTCCTACCACGAAGAATTTCTCCAGCAATACACTCACTATGAATCTTTGAGAGATATCTTTTTGATGAATCCTAGTGCCGATCAGGGGAGCGATTTTGGTGACTTGATTGGGTTTGTGAGTGCTGTTTGTGGATGCTACCCTAAGGAGACGGCAAACTTCCCCGAAGAATTGAAGAACATTCTTTTGAACAATCACAGACACTTGTCGCCCGAATTGAGAGAAAAGATCATTCAGTGCTTGACCATGTTGAGAAACAAGGACATCATTTCGTCGGAATCTCTTATTCTGACCTTGTTTCCTCTTTTGCAAGCTTACAGTAGCTCTGCGCAAAACATGTCGACCAGCTCGCATCACGCCAAGGCGGTTAGAAAGCAGATCTACACGACTTTGGTCTCGCTCTTAAAAGCGGTCAACACCGGTGCCAAGAACCAGAAAATAAACAGATCTACGCAAGCATTGCTTTTCAACTTGTTGGAGCAAAGAGACGCTCAAGGCTTGTGGGCCACTAAGTTAACCAGAGAGTTGTGGAGAAGGGGTATCTGGGACGATTCTAGAACGGTTGAAATCATGACTCAAGCTGCTTTGCATCCAGATGTTAAGGTTTCTGTTGCCGGTGCTAGATTTTTCATTGGTGCTGATAAGGAAAGACAAGAAAACTTCGAGGACGACCTGTCAGACGATGAAGGATTCGACATGAATGCATTGAAGCACAAGATGCAAGTGAACAAAAAATCTTCCAGAAGAGGTAAGAAGTTGGAATCTGCTCTTAAGACTATCAAGAAGAAGAACAGCTCAAAGGGTTTGCAAACTTACTTGAACTTCTCTGCTATTCAGTTGCTCAGAGACCCTCAAGGTTTCGCGGAACAACTTTTCGACGGTCACTTGAGCAGCAAGAATGCCAACAGATACGATTTGGAGCAAAAGATCTTGTTTATGAGTTTGATCTCTAGAATGATCGGTACCCACAAATTGACTGTGTTGGGTATCTACTCGTTCTTCTTGAAGTATTTGACTCCAAAGCAAAGAGATGTGACTAAAATCATGGCTGCCGCTGCTCAAGCTTCCCACGATTTGGTTCCTCCAGAGTCTATTTCTATCGTCATCCGTAAGATTGCTGATGAATTTGTGAGTGATGGTGTCGCTGCAGAGGTTGCGGCCGCCGGTATTAACACAATCAGAGAGATTTTGGCCAGAGCTCCCTTGGCCATTGAGCCACCATTGTTGCATGATTTGACCGAGTATAAGGGATCTAAGTCCAAGCCAGTGATGATGGCTGCCCGTTCTTTGATTTCCTTATACAGAGATGTTGCTCCAGAAATGTTGCAAAGAAAGGACAGAGGTAAGACTGCTTCTATGGAATTGCAACATGGGGAAAAGAAGGGTGTTCCTACTTTCGGTGTGGAGAATTCCACTATTACCTCTATTCCTGGTCTTGAACTTTTACTTAAATGGAGAAAAGAGCAAGGATTGGCAGCTGACGATGAAGGAAATGATGATCAATGGCAAGTTGATCTGGAAGATGATGCGGACGACGTTGAAGGTGACTGGGTTACCGTGGAATCTGACAAAGAGTACAACGTTTCCTCTGACTCTGAGGATGAGAAGAATGACGACGAGGAGAAGAACGACAAGGATGAAGATTCAGACCTTGACCTTTCTGAGGACGAAAATGAGGACGAACAACCATCGAAGAAGAAAGCCAAGACCGAAGCGGCTGCCAAGGCTGCTGCTGATGCTGCTGATGCGCAATCTGCTCTTAATGAGATGTTGTCCAGCCGTGCGTTGACACCTGCCGATTTTGCTAAATTGGAGGAGTTGAGAACCGAAGCGGGTGTGGAAAAGCTTCTCGGACACACCAACCACAACGAGGAAGAGGTTGACTCCACGACATTGGTAGGAAAGATTAAGTACAAGCAATTGCGTGAAGAGAGAATTGCGCACGCCAAGGAAGGAAAGGAAGACAGAGATAAGTTCGGGTCTAGAAGAGGAAAGAGAGATGCTGCTCACTCCACTACGAACAAGGAGAAGGCGAGAAAGAAGAACTTCGTTATGATGATCCACAAAAAGGCGGTCCAAGGTAAGCAGAAATTGTCGCTTCGTGACAGACAGAAGGTGTTGAGAGCGCATATTGACAAGCAGAAGAAGAGGGGGCATTAACGCGGGTGCATTACGGGCTTTTTAGAATACATATGTTCATGAAAAATATAACATCTTCGCTAGGAATACATTACATTAACAGAATATTAAAACAGCGGTGGTCCGGAACAGAGCTTCAAACAAGTTATACATCAAAACAAGGCAGAATTGAAAAATACAGGGCCAGTTTCTGTAGGAGAAGAAAGCAACAAAACACGAAAAAAAAAATAGGAGAGCGCACCGGCATCAGCGACAATGTGGCCTCGCATTGTTGGTTGCATCCCATTTACTCGTGAGACTTCTTCTTCTTCAACTTCTTCTCGTCAGAGTCCTTGTCCTTTCTCTTCTTGGACTTCTTTGGGGCCTGAGCAGGTTCCTCGGCCTTGGTTTCGGTTTCGTCGGCATGCTCTTCATCGGCTTCAGCTGGCTCGGCAAAGTAGTCTGGTACAGGCTCGGTGGCAGCGGCCTTCTTGGCCTTCTTCTTCTTTGGCGCAGACTTCTTCTCCACCTTTGGCTCCTCGGCGGCTTCTTCGTCGTCGTCGGCAGCAGCAGTAGCACCGTCGGCCTTGGACGCGTTGTACTTCTCAACCGCCTTTTTGTAATCCTCGTATTCGGCCTCCCAAGCCTTTTGCAACTTTTCTTTTTCGGAGTCCTTCACCTTGGCCCAGCGCTCGGCGATGATCTTGTTGAGCTCAATGGCTGGGTGGCAAGGCTGGCCGTTCTCAAATCTCTCCTTCTTCATTTCTTCGCGCACACTGAGGTTGAATCTCAAGTAGGACGTCAATGGCTTTTTTGGCGCGTTGGGGTCCTTTGGCGCACGCTTTTTCTTTAACTTGGCAGCCTTCTCGTCTTCCGCGGGATCGACAGCCGCGTCGACGGCGGCGGCCTTCTTAGAGGACTTTCCATTGGCCATGGTCGCGTCTGGGATCGAGTCGGACACGGCCTTGACCGCGTTGCTCATGGTTTCGCCCAAGTTGGCAAACGACAACGCCGAGGTCTCGATACCTTCGACGCCGGCAATCTTGTAGAAGTTGACGGTGGCGGCGGCCGCGTCGTTGGCGGCGTTGGAAAGTTCGAAGAGCGACGACACGAGGGCGTTTTTGGCCTGCTGGAGCGACATTTCTGTGGTGGTGGGGCGAGGCGGTGGAAGGGACGGCAATTACCAGGGGAGACAGCGGGTGGCGATGGCTCCGGGGCGTTTTAGCAGGGGGCGGGACTGGGGCAAAACCTTGTTGTTTTGCTGTTGTGGTTGTGTGGTGGGGCGGGAATGCAAATCACCAGAGAGGTCGAGCGTGGTGGGGTTCGAGGGTGGGTCGAAGAAAAAACGTCGGTGCAAAAAAAACAACAGGGACGGCCGCGAGGGGGGGGGGACGGGCGAGTAAAAAAGCGCGAGGCCCTCGGCGACGCCCACGGCATACGGGCGGGAGCGCGTTCGGCACCTGGTGTTCCAGGCACGCCGTCCGCCCAATGAACAATCGGCAACGCGGGTGTGCGTGGGAGGCGGCGGCACTTGTGCGGACGCACGCCCGTGGCGCAGGGTGGGCGCGCCGCCTGCACGGGGACCATCGGGACGCGAACTGGCGCCCCACATGGAGCGGAGCTCGGGAAGCCGGCGCACGCGACTGCAGACTTGGGCAGCCAGGACGAAGAGGAAGCACGGATGGATCGCGAAGGAGACACGAGGCATGGATATGAGGCACAAACATGAGGTACAAGCATGAGGCACAAAAATGAGGCACAAATCTGAGGCACGTAGAGGCACGAGGACGAAGACGACGACGACGACGACGACGAAGACGACGACGGAACACAATCTTGGAATCAGTGGGGACGTGCTCCAGCGCAAATGGAACGCCAAGCCGCACCCGATCGCGCGCTCGGTTGGCGGTGCACTGCTGCCCTGGTGGCGGTGTCGCGCCGCGCGTTCCGCGCGGGTCCATGACGTTTCACCGGCGGTGTTGTGCGCACAAGCGGCGTCCCCGCCTCCCACCCATGGTCTCTCCCCGTACGTTCGCCGTCGCGTGCCCCGGCCAGGGCATCCTCGCCAAAGGGTGCTTGGCGCCGTTCCGCCGCCACCGCCATCTCTTCCAGCCGGTGTTGGACTGCGTCGACCAGACCCTCGGCGAGGCGTTCTCGGCCCACCTCTTGGCCGACCCGCCCGCCGCCGCCGACGCCTGGTGCTTGGCCACCGCCAACGCCCAGCCCGCCATCGTCACCGCGTCCTACGTCACCCACCACTTGCTCGCGCGCCTCACCGGCATCCACTTGGCGCGCCACCCGCGCGTGTCGCACCTCCTCGGCCACTCGTTGGGCGAGTACTCCGCACTCCTCCTCGGCGGCGTGCTCGACCTCGAGTCCGCGGTGCGCATCGTCCGCCGCAGAGGCGAGTTGATGCAGCAGCTCGTGGGCCGCGGCCACTACGCCATGCACGTGCTCGTGTTCCGGCCGCAGGCGTTCGACACCGTGGTGGCCACCGCCCGCGCCCACGGCGTGCTCGCGTGCATCAACAACCACACCCAGATTCTGGTGTCGGGCGACGCGCGCGCGCTCGACGCCGCGGTGGCGGCCATGAACGCGGGCGCGCGCCGCGTGCTCAAGCAGGTGCCGCTTCCGGTGACGGTGCCGTTCCACCACCGGCTGCTCGCGCCTATCGAGGCCTCGCTCCTACTGCTCCCGTCGCGCCTACATCTGCCGTGCAAGCCCATCGTGGCCAATGTGCTGGGATATGCCCGCACCCACGGCGCGGCGGCCGATCTGCACCCAGCGCTGGGGGAGTCGGGGGGCGCGGACACTGCACCGGCGTCTGGCGTGGACACTGCACCGGCGTCTGGCGCGGCGGGCGCCGCAGTCTACCGCGACACCGTGCGGGCCAACTCCAGACCCGTGCAGTGGAAACGGTCCATGGAGTTTCTCGAGCAAAACGGCGTGGGCCATGTCATCACCTTGGGCCCAGGCACCGCCGTCGACGCCATCAACGCCCGTTTTGGCCTTCACACTCTCCCGTTGAAAACAGTGGACGACATGGACGCTGTGGCACGTGCGTTGGCCTGAACCGGGGCGGAAAAATAAAAATAAAAATAAAAAAAAAAAATCCATCTTGCAAATTTAGGGTGCGAAGTCAAACCCGCCGTCGTACCCCAACGATCTCTGCTCCCCGCACCCTCCGCGGCCGCCGTGGTCGCATGATAGGCCCTCAGTAGTATCGGCGCCTCTGTGCCCCATTGTGTAGATCGTACTACAATCTGCGCCTGTGTCGGGGTTCCCCGCTCTGGTGTCTCGGTTACTTCCTGGGCTGACTCGGGCCTCAGAGTCAGACGGCGCGCGGAAAATTATAAAGCGGCGCACTTTGTCGGTGTGCTCGCTCCCATCTTTCTTTCTTCCTCAATGAGCGCCCAGTTGATCGACGGCAAGGCCATCGCCTTGCAACTCCGGAAAAAGATCCATGCCGACATCGCCCAAATCCAAGCCAAGCACCCCGACTTCAAGCCAAACTTGGCCATCATCCAGGTGGGCGACCGCCCCGACTCCAACACCTACGTGAGAATGAAGTTGCAGGCCGCCGAGGCTGCCCACATCGGCTGTGAAGTCACCAAGTTGCCTGAGTCTGTCACCCAGTTCGAGTTGTTGTCCCAAATCGCAAAGTTGAACGCGGACTTGACCGTCGACGGTATCTTGGTGCAATTGCCTCTTCCTTCTCACTTGGACGAAGACAAGGTCACCTCTGCCGTGGACCCATCCAAGGACGTGGACGGCTTTGGCCCCCACAACGTGGGCGAATTGGCCAAGAAGGGCGGCCACCCCACCTTCTTGCCATGCACCCCTAAGGGTATCTTGCAATTGCTCGAGCAGTCCAACGTGGACATTGCCGGCAAGAACGCGGTTGTTTTGGGCAGATCCGACATTGTCGGCGGTCCTGTTGCCAGCTTGTTGAACAAGGCCAACGCCAACGTCACTGTGTTGCACTCCAAGACCCCACAACAACAGCTCGAGGTGTTCTTGGCCCACGCCGACATTGTTGTCGCGGCCATTGGCCAGCCCAACTTCGTCAAGGGTGAGTGGTTGAAGAAGGGCGCCGTGGTCATCGATGTCGGCGCCAATTTTGTCGACGACGCCACCAAGAAGTCCGGCTCCAGAATGGTGGGTGATGTCGACTTTGACTCTGTCCTTCCTGTCGCGTCCTTGGTGACTCCAGTTCCTGGTGGAGTGGGTCCCATGACCGTGGCCAACCTCTTGGATAACGTGGTCATTGCCGCAAAGATTCACTTCCAGAAGAACAGCCAGACCCCAAAGTTCACCAACCCGCTCAAGTTGGACTTGCAAAAGCCCGTCCCTTCCGACTTTGAGATCTCCAGAGCCCAGGAGCCAAAGAGAATCAACCAGGTTGCGGAGGAGGCCGGTATCTTGGACTCCGAGTTGGAGCCCTTCGGTTTCTACAAGGCCAAGGTGTCTTTGGACATCTTGAACCGTTTGCAAAACAAGGTCAACGGTAAGTACGTGTTGGTCACCGGTATCACCCCTACCCCATTGGGTGAAGGTAAGTCCACCACCACTGTTGGTTTGGCTCAAGCCCTCGGTGCTCACTTGGGCAAGAACGTCTTTGCCAACGTGAGACAACCATCCATGGGCCCTACCTTTGGTATCAAGGGTGGTGCTGCCGGTGGTGGTTACTCCCAGGTCATTCCTATGGACGAGTTTAACATGCATGTCACCGGCGACATCCACGCCATCTCCATGGCCAACAACTTGTTGGCTGCTGCTATCGACACCAGAATGTTCCACGAGAACACTCAAAAGGATGCGGCGTTGTTCAGACGGTTGGTTCCTGCCAAGAAGGGTGCTGCGAGAAAGTTCCCTGTTGGCTTCTTGAACAGAGTCAAGAAGTTGGGTCTTCCTGCTAACCCTGACGACTTGACCGAGGAACAAATCTCCAGATTCGCCAGATTGGACATTGACCCAGAGACCATCACCTGGAGAAGAGTTGTTGACTGTAACGACAGATTCTTGAGAGGAATCACTGTTGGTGAGGCTCCTACCGAAAAGGGTATGACCAGAAAGACTGGTTTCGACATTTCCGTTGCCTCCGAATGTATGGCCATCTTGGCCTTGTCCACCTCGTTGGAGGACATGAGAGAGAGATTGGGTAACATGGTTGTTGCTGCTTCCAAGGCTGGCGAGCCTATCACCTGTGACGACATCGGTTGTGCCGGTGCTTTGACCGCTTTGTTGAAGGATGCCATCAAGCCAAACATCATGCAAACTTTGGAAGGTACTCCAGTCTTTGTCCACGCTGGTCCATTCGCCAACATCTCCATCGGTGCTTCCTCCGTCTTGGCCGACAAGATGGCGTTGAAGCTTGCTGGTACTTCTCCAGCCTTGACCGAAGAGGAGAGACAAGAGCAAGAAGGTTACGTTGTGACCGAGGCCGGTTTCGACTTCACCATGGGTGGTGAGAGATTCATCAACATCAAGTGCAGAGCCTCTGGCTTGACTCCAGACGTCATTGTCATTGTTGCCACTGTGCGTGCTTTGAAGGTCCACGGTGGTGGTCCAGAGGTGAAGGCTGGTGCTCCTTTGGCTGCCGAGTACACTCAAGAAAACGTTGAATTGTTGAGAGCGGGCTGCTCTAACTTGGGCAAGCACATTGCCAACGCTAAGAGATACGGTTTGCCTGTTGTTGTTGCCATCAACAAGATGTCCTCTGACTCTGACAAGGAGCACGAGGTTATCCGTGAGGAGTCTTTGAAGGCTGGTGCTGCCGATGCCATTGTTTCCAACCACTGGGAAGAAGGTGGAAAGGGTGCGGTTGACTTGGCTGAAGGTGTCATTGCCGCTGCCAACTCCATCGACAGAGACTTCCTGTTCTTGTACGACACCGCTCCTTCTGTTGAGGAGAAGATCGCCACCATTGCCAAGGAAATGTACGGTGCTGGTGACGTTGAGTTCCTGCCAGAGGCGCAGAAGAAGATTGATCTCTACACCAAGCAAGGATTCGGCAACTTGCCAATCTGTATTGCCAAGACCCAGTACTCCTTGTCTCATGACGCTGCATTGAAGGGTGTCCCAACCGGCTTCACCTTCCCTATCAAAGACGTCAGAGCCTCCATTGGTGCTGGCTACTTGTACGCCTTGGCTGCGGAGATCCAAACCATTCCAGGTTTGCCAACCCACTGTGGCTTCATGAACGTTGAAGTCAACGAGAAGGGTGAGATCGACGGATTGTTCTAATGCGGCAAGCGGCTGTCCCCATGTTGTAAAGTTCAACACTTTATGATGTTACGAAATGGTAGTTCATGATTCTTGCGTGAAAGCCTGAGAAGCTCGGGCGCACGCAATTCACTTATAATTTTTTTATTGGCCTTAAGGTTTCCCCCCTTTCTTTACTTCTCCACTAATTAGCTTCAACACTAACGAAATACACTGATAGTACATATGTCGGACGTAGCCGTTACAACGGGCTTATATGTACGACTATCTTGCCCCAAGCGAAACCCGGAACTCAGAGGGCACGGCAATATTATCATGCCTGATGCTGTGTGCACTCCGGCTCGTTGAGTTCCTCCATAATAAGCGATAAAAAAATCCTCCTTCAGATACAAATCTATTTGCCCCTCACATACCCATCACTACTGTAATTGCCCATGTTTGCTGGTGCAAGATTTTCCGCTATGCGCATGCCTCTCGCTAGAGCTGTCGCTGCTACGGCGTCCAGAACCTTGGTGTCCAGAGCGCCCGTCTCCATTGCGAGACTCCCAATCCAACGTTTTGCATTTGCCCACCCATCCCTTGCCAAGAGACAATACAGCGTGTTGTCGCTGTCAGAAGCCAAGTTGTACACCTATAATGACGTAAAGGACCTTGTGGAAAGGCCTGAGGCCCACCCTAATACCGTTTTGATCGACGTCAGAGAGCCTGTGGAGTTTGAAGAGGGCCATATCCCTGGCGCACACAATGTTCCTTTCAAGTCGTCCCCCGGCGCCCTTGACTTGCCTGCGGAAGACTTTGAGGAGATTTTCGGTTTCCCCAAGCCTACCAAGGACCAGGAGTTGGTGTTCTACTGCTTGGGCGGTGTTAGATCCGCTGCTGCGGAGGAATTGGCCAATGCATTCGGCTACTCCAAGCGGGGCAACTATGTTGGTTCCTGGGAAGACTGGGTGGCGCAAAAGAACGCTCGCGAGGCTGCTGCCACTCAGTAGATCCATGTCTTTTGTACATATTACCCATTTGTCCCTCCTTTCGTGCGTTAGGTGAGACGAGCCATGTCTGCTGAATCCTTGTGGGGGCCACCCCGTGACAATCCCTCGACTCTATAGTTTTGTATCTTGTATTCATCAGAATTAAATTTAATGCATACGTTGTATATTAATCGCCGTAACGTGCTCACTGTTGTTGCCCTCTGAACTCGAGCTGTCTGAACTCTTGGCCCAATCTTCTCTTTCTCTTTCTCTCCATCACCTTTTCTCTTTGCGATGCCTTCATCGTGTCGAACTTGGCCTTCTGGATCATCTTCCGTTGCTCCGATTTCTTCAAGTAGTACGGATTCACTTGGTCCCCCTTTCTCATCTTGGCCATCTGCTCTTTCTTGTGGCTGGTGATGATTTTATTGCTCAAGTCTCTGTTCTTCAACGTGTCGAGCCGCGATTGAAGCGACTTCACTTGGAGCTCCATGTCCTCGATTTCCTTCTGTGACATTTTACGGCGGAGCTTGTCGTTCTTCAACGTGGCCTTCATCTCCCGCACTTCCTTCTGTCTCAACTCGTCCAAAAATGCATAGTCCTTTCTGACTCGGTTCAAATCAGCTTTACCATATGCGGCATCAAAACGGATATCAGTGTATAGCGTGCTATCCTTGGCACTTTTAAGGCCGGGGATTTCTCTGATCTTGGGCACTTTGCGCTTAGAACTAGCTTCGGCGGGAGCGTGCTTATTTCTCTTGGTATTCTTATCTTTGGATTTTTTCAGGCTTTTCCCTTCGAAGAATTCATCCTCGCTATCTTCGGCCTCTTTGCGGCCTGTGCTTTTTGTGAATTTTGCTTGTTTGCGGTTTCCGGAAGATGAGCTCTTCTCATTTTGCTCGTTGAGAACCTTCTGGGCAGAGTTCAACGCTCCGAAGGATAAGGAGGAAAAGTCGTCGTCGCTGTCTTCTTTGCGCTCCAAAACAGACCCGAGATAGTCATCCTCGGATTCTGACTCATCGTAGCTTGGCTTGAATCTATGGGTACTCATAAGGAACGATGTAGATCTAGAGATGGCCTATGGTGTGCAGATAACTTCTCATCGGGAAGGCTCTATGGAAAAGGAACCTTGGAAATCCGTCCTCATGATTCTTTGTATATATATTCAAAAGCTCTTTCTATCTACCTCTAGGAAGCTTCTGGAGATTCTCTCTTTTGTCGCCGTGTTGTAAAGTGTTCTTTCACCCTTTTGTTTTGGCAGTTTCGCTAGGTGGGGAAGCTACCGCAATCGCATTACTTTGCACCCAGAACATCGGGCTGAGCAGAATGAAAAAACCCACCCGGGCGACCATATTTGGCTGGCATTAAATAATTCCGTGGCTATTCGTCTATAGCACCTCCCAAGTGGGGACCTGACTGCTGCTTCAAGGACTCCACACCGAATTGTGGTATAATACTGTCAAGCGCCCCGGTACCCAATAGTATGCAGGTGTGTTTATCTCCAACAAAAAGAAGTTCCGTCGAAATAGAGAGAACAATAAACCTGGTACTGTCTACGGCAATTTGGCAATCCCGACCGATTGGCGCCGTCGCGAAGTATGTTCCTGCGCCAGAAGAAGGTCAAATTAGCCAAAAATCACATATATATACCTCGGAGTCCCGATTGAGAGTCTCGCTCGGTCTCAGAGAATTTGGTGCACGCATTTGACACTTTCTTTTTTTTTTTCGCTAGTCAAGAAAACCCCAAGTCGGATCTTTTATCCACTGTTTGTTGACTCAAGCAGGCGGGGTACTACGGACTGTGTGGAGCAACCGCAGACGATGCTGGAGCGGCTGTGGTGTACGGATGTGATGTTGCTCTTTCCGTGATCCGCCGGGACTGGTTCATCGGTGTCGGGTCAAAGCCGGGTTCGCTCTTATTCAGAAGCAGAAACTATCGGTTGTAGTAATTAGGGTGGATAGGATGTTCATTAGCTGCCGACAAGATATTTTCCGAGGTTATTAACCGAGTCCGGGTCGGCTTAGTACCTCTCGCGGCGTAGAGATTCGGTCGCGATTATGTAAGCAAGGACGATACGTGTCCGAGGTATCGCTACGCACCTCATGCAAAAATACCTTCACCGCTCAGGAAAAAAAAAGGAAAAACCCGTCTAGTACTCGTTTTCTTCCCGAATTCTTGTTCATTCTAGTTCTCCTCATCAATTCATACCATGTTTTCCAGAGTTGCCCGTGCCACCAGAGTATGTGTTTTACCAATTGCCCGGTGCTAGCTATGTCCATTGACTGTTCGGAACAACAAACTTCCCAATCACCCAGAGTCGCCCAGTCTGCTTCTAGTTGGGAGCAAACCACGTCCAGCCCTGATTCGACAGTAGTGCCCTTCTGCCTGTTTTGGTCCGAAGAGCGCTGGGGAAAAAGCTTCTGCAGCTAGCCCGCCTCGGTTCCTCATCGTAGTACTAACCGCCAGGTTTGCAACAAGAGATTCTTGTCCTTGCATGAATACCGTTCTGCCGCTCTTTTGGAGTCTTACGGTGTTGGCGTGCCAAAGGGTTATGCCGCCACCACCCCAGAAGGCGCTTTTGACGCTGCCAAGAAGTTGGGCACCAACGAGTTGGTGATCAAGGCTCAGGCCTTAACCGGTGGTAGAGGTAAGGGTCACTTTGACAACGGCTTCCAAGGTGGTGTCAAGTTGATCTCCTCTCCAGAAGAAGCCAAGGAGTTGGCGGAGAAGATGTTGAACCACAAGTTGATCACCAAGCAAACTGGTGCTGCCGGTAAGGAGGTGACCGCCGTTTACGTTGTCGAGAGAAGAGACGCCAGAACCGAGGCGTACTTGGCCATTTTGTTGGACAGATCCACCCAATTGCCAATGATTGTTGCTTCCTCCCAAGGTGGTATGGACATTGAGGGTGTTGCTGCCGAGAACCCAGACGCCATCAAGACCTTCTCTGTGTCTTTGGAGGATGGTGTCACCGACGAGTTGGCGGTGGAGATTGCCTCCGTTTTGGGCTACACCGACGAGGCCATTCCTGAGGCGGCCAAGGCGGTGCAAAACTTGTACAGAGTCTTCGAGGAGAAGGACTGCACCCAGGTTGAGATCAACCCATTGTCCGAGACCCCAGACCACAAGGTGTTGGCCATGGACGCCAAGTTGGGCTTTGACGACAATGCCTCTTTCAGACAAGAGGAAGTGTTCTCGTGGAGAGACCCAACCCAAGAGGACCCTCAAGAGTCCGAGGCCGCCAAGTACGGCTTGAACTTCATCAAGTTGGATGGTAACATTGCCAACATTGTTAACGGTGCCGGTTTGGCCATGGCCACCATGGACATCATCAAGTTGTACGGTGGTGAGCCAGCCAACTTCTTGGACTGTGGTGGAACTGCTACCCCAGAGACCATCGAGAAGGCTTTCGAGTTGATCTTGTCCGACAAGAAGGTGAACGGTATCTTTGTCAACATTTTCGGTGGTATTGTCAGATGTGACTACGTTGCCGAGGGTTTGATCGCTGCCACCAAGAACTTCAACTTGGACATTCCAGTTGTGGTCAGATTGCAAGGTACCAACATGGAGAAGGCCAAGGAGTTGATTGACAACTCCGGCTTGAAGTTGTTTGCCTTTGAGGACTTGGACCCAGCTGCTGAGAAGATTGTCCAATTGGCCCCAAAGCCAACCGCTTAGATTCTCACAAAATTTTTGTATATTCCGGTTAAATATTGAAAACTACGTCCAGCTACGACCCTGTGTAACTGCACACCGCCGCTCGCTGCCACGTTTCTAGCATCACTCGCCCATTCTATTCGGGGACAGCAGTGGCAGATGGGTGCAATTGTCTATCGACAAAAATGTCGCGCTTACTCCTCGGCAGATGTCGTGCGCATGTCGCGCGTTGCCACTAGGCTCGAAAATTATCCCGCTCCACAACACACGCTTTCCCCCCATACATCCCATAGCCCCATGTTTTTGACCAGATCGGAATATGACCGTGGTGTGTCCACATTTTCTCCTGAAGGCCGTCTTTTCCAAGTCGAATACTCGCTTGAGGCCATCAAATTGGGCAGTACTGCCATTGGAATTCTGACGTCGGAAGGCGTTATTCTTGGTGTGGAAAAGAGAGTCACCTCGCCTCTCTTGGAGCTGTCTTCCATCGAGAAAATCGTCGAGATTGACAGACATATTGGCTGTGCCATGTCTGGATTGACCGCTGACGCCAGATCCATGATTGACCATGCTAGAGTTTCCTCTTTGACCCACGACTTATACTACGACGAAAACATCCAGGTGGAAAGTTTAACCCAATCGGTGTGTGACTTGGCATTGCGTTTCGGCGAAGGCGCTTCGGGCGAAAAGAGATTGATGTCGAGACCGTTTGGTGTCGCTCTTTTGATTGCTGGTATTGATGAAAAAGGCCCCCAATTGTACTACGCTGAACCTTCGGGAACCTTTTACCGGTACGATGCGAAGGCTATCGGCTCCGGCTCGGAGGGTGCCCAAACTGAGTTGCAGAATGAATACCACAAGTCGTTGACCTTGAAAGAGGCCGAGCTCTTAGCATTGAAGATCTTAAAGCAGGTGATGGAGGAGAAATTGGACTGCAAGAACGCCCAGTTGGCCTCGGTGACCAAGGAGGGAGGTTTCCAGGTTTACAGCGATGAAAAGACTGATTCTCTCATAAAAGAGTTGAACGAGTCTCAGGTAGACGAAACCCAAGATTGAGAAAGCACATACATAATCATGACGGCTAGAAATTGTTTATTTGTAATTAAATGACCTGCAACCTCTCAATTAAGTGTATCAACACCAGGTTCTCCGTTGCAACCTCCTTGAGTTCGTCTATAAAAACCGCAAGTGCATTGTTGAATTTCCGCCAGTGTTTAGTCAATACTTCGTTTAGTCCTGCTATTCTCGATTCCGCCAAGGTCTCGCTGAATTCAACGTCCCCAAATTTGTCGGGAAAGTCCGTGGCAAAAGATTGCAATAAATGCTGGTCCATCAGAACGAGCGCTTTCTTCAAGCGGCTGACAGTGATGGTGAAATGGATCACGCAATCAAAAAGAACTTTGATGCAAGATAAGAGTTTGTCGTTTGTTACCATGGCTTCGCGGAGAATATTGTTCAAGTAAGTTCCTATCCTTTGTATCATCTCAAATACGTCACTAATTTCATCGCTCTTGACTGCCGCGTACGACGGCTGCTGGAAGCCAGACGCCATAATTTTCTCGTCAAAAACATTATTGTTCTTGTGTCTATGTCTCTTCAAGAGTTGAACCGACTCCACGCGTTGAGTCACTGGTTCCTTTTCTGTTTTTATTAGGGCCTCCATGTTACCCAAAGATTTCATTAGTATCACGTAATTTGGCTCTGTCACAGAGTAGCTGATGTAATTTTGTATCTCATTCACAAAACTTTTCATTCGTGAGTTAAGCGTTCGACAACGGAGAATCAGTTTTTTAATTGGAGTAGAAAACCCCTTGTATCTCCACACAGTTGAAAGGTTGATGTCTTTCCAACTTTCGTCCATGCTCTTGCTTGTGAATTTCATTATCATTTGTAATTTGAAAAGAAGTTGATATTCGAACACAAAGTTCTCCCCCACAATCAAACTTAAGGGAAATGGCAAGTTTAAATCAATGTTTACGCCCGTAATTGCAAAGTTGTCAATAGAACCTGTTGCGCTTTGATATTGTTTCTCTGACAGAGAAATCTGGCGCCTTTGAAGAGATTTGCTGACAAGCCTCTTGATGGCGCTGGAAGCACTTTCGCTTCCCTTTGCTTCTTCGTTGGTGTCAATGGACTTGATACCAATGATATCTTGCGCCATCTCATAAAAACTGGTACTATCAATATTGAATTTCTCGCAAATATCTAACACTTCTTCGATCGAAGCTCTTCTGTTATCATCATCTTTATTGATGTCAATAAAATTGGCTCTTCTTTTTTCCAAAAGAAAAATTTGGTTATAATTCTTGATTGTTTTCGTAATCGATGTATGATATTTGTTGCGAGCTAAATCGTGAAAACTCTTGTCCAAGAAAATATCAATGTTGTATGAATTGTTCAAAAGAAATATTTGATGAAGGTTTGTCATTAAGGACGTGAATTCGTATCCTTCAAAGAGAAGCTTCAACATCAAATTGTTTGCACGTTTGTAGAATTGTAATATTTTGAGTGGAACGTCGGGTGCGTATAAGCTTTCAATTGGATATGGTATTAAGGTCCCACTCATAGAATCAAACATGTGGTCTAGACTTGCTGTACCAGTGCTTCGTTTCAAGATGCTCAAGTATTTTCCAGTTGCTAAAACCTTCAGCTGCAAATCTTTATTGGCAAAAAGGTCAATAATTCCATCGATTTTGACAACATAAAGCTCATCCCAGTATTTTTCAACGTTCGAATAGAAAATGTTTGAAGGAAGTTGGTTTTGCTTGATGAAAAACTCATCGAATGGGTCATCGACTTCCCCTTTTGATAGCCATAGATTAAGCAGAGCAACGTAGTCTTTGCTCACAGCTTCAAATATCTGAGAAAGAAACTGGGAGGAAACCGCATCGCCTGCAAATCGGTTTATTCTCCTTTGGATTATGCGCAACACCAAACCGCCCTTGCAAAGCTCGAAGTTGTTGGTGTCAGTAGATACATCGATTGATCCAGCAAGATGTAAATCTTTTTTGATTGTTTTCAAGAAGGTGTCGAAATTGGCGGCTCTACTCGACGTCAGTGCCAACAGATCTAAGCTTTGTGCGTTTCGTAAACCATCGTTTCTCTCTTCGCTTTCAGTGTGGATAGCGACGGCAATGTCATATAGATGAGTGATTTGGTCGGCAAGTGATTGAGATATTTCATTGTTCATTTGGTTTAAAGTGAAGCTGGTGTTAAACTTGAACGCATCTTCAAACCGGCAAATTGCCTGCTGATATGCGCCAAGGAAAGATGCGATTTCGGAGCAAAGCCTTTGGTTCACGCGGCCAAAACGGGGTTGGTTGTATATTTCCGCAAACATTTTCAATCCCGAGTAGTACTTTCCGTACCGAAGAAGCTTCTTTGTCACGGCCTTGAGACTGACATCTAGATGCTTTGCGATCTTGTGGTCTGGTCCGTGGATTTTGTCATGGAGCAAGTCAGGGTTATACTTGTCACTGAAGCGGATGAAATAGCCTTCGTATCCAAGAAGTCCCATCAATGCATCTCGAGTAATCGCTGTTTGTTGGGTTTGTACATCCGTAATGTCGTGATGGTGATTGGAAAGTGGAGTAAACGTTATCAGGTTTGTGGCTTTTTCCACGTACGACAGATCGACCAAACGGACAGTTCTTGAGGTCCGCATATTGTTCTGGGATTCAAGCGGAGCAGAAATAGAATGCATGCTCTGTCTATGCTCTCTGCTTTTGTGGAGGAGTGATGAGATATGTTTTGATTTGGTTACTTTTTGTTTACCAGTCGCGATTTTCTGGTGCGCGTCATGCTACTGGGTACAGAAACCATTGAGGCAGTTTACTGGGGAAAAGAAAAAAATTATGGGCATAACACGTAAAAATCTTAGTCAAATTCTTCGTCAAAAGCTTTGCAAAATCTTATTCAAAATCTTCGTCGCTAAAATCAATATCTTCCATCAACGCTTCTGACGCTCTTTCAGCTTCTTCTTGCACCTGCTTCAACCCGCATATCTCCTCCAAGTACTCGGTGCTATCCAAACACTGCTTGATAAAATCCCATCCGCCCGACTTGTAAGCTTCAATTACTGACTCAGAGCAGGCAGAGCAGTGCTTGTAAGCGGGAGTAGTAAACTTAGACTGGTTGAAGTTATGGAGAAACCCTCGGATTTGATGCGGCACCTCTCCAAATTTGGATTTGCTGACGCCAGGGGCATTCTGCTGCAACGGGTGTTGCAAAATAGAAATAAGAAGCTCAACTGCAAGAGATGATGCCATCAATGCGCCACCAGGGCGAGTCACCGTGCACATTTGGTCTAAAGTACGATCTGAAAGTGAGTCTGAAGGTGCGACAACATCACTGCAATAGTAACATCCCAACCTGTCCTCCATATCTAACGATGCGTATCTCATAACCAAGTAGCTATCGAAGCCAAGAGCAGCGTTGATAACAATCTTATTTTGAGCAATACCTAGAACCGTGGGTAGCCACCGTGACTCTCGAGAGTCCATAAGCAAGAAAACCACATCATGACTACTGATGAGTAGAGAGAGGTCCTCGAAGTTCTGCTTTGCCTGTGGCTCCGAAGCACCACTCACTGGATGCCCAATCATTGGCACCTCAAGATTGTATCCAGCAGAATTCACGCCAGGGAATATCTCTCTGAGCGCTTCGCTGGCCCTTATAGCTTTCCATGCACCTTGGTTAGAATCACTGAAGCAATCGTTGAAGGCAAAAAGAGGCTGGCGAACAGGATTGGAGTATGATACTCTGCCATTGTCAACAAATGTGATGTGCTGCACACCCCATCCCATAAGAGCCCTGGATACATAACTACCGAGAGTACCAGCTCCAAGTAGTAGAACCTTTTGCTCTTTTATCACGTCGAGATTGAGTTCTGGTGCTACCCTCCATTTCATTAGCTTTAAATTGAGGTCAACTGCTTGGTTTGCTAGTTCTTTCGGATTAATAAGAGATCCCAAATCGGCCAATTTAGGGCCTAGTTTGCCTTGTATGGTGCGCTCCCAACCAGTAACTTTTGGATCCTGTAGTTCAGCCGCTGTTGAGTCAAGCTTCAATTTCATCAAGTAGGATTTTCCATTGCTGCGATATACAAAAAGGGAAATCGACTCAAATCCCTTTTTTGCCAACAAAAACAAATAGTTTTTCAACTGAATCAGCGGGTTATCATCAGCACTGATGCAAGTGTCCACAAAAGCAAAGGTTCCCTCCTTTTGAGAAACAATTGATTTCGGTAAAACCATTTCATCGTTCTTCTCCGGTAAAATTTGGAAAAATTGAACATAGTTTGTTTTCACAAACTCCTCGATTTGTAATTCGTATTCATTGTTGCTGATCCGCTCGGTCACATTCCATTGTGAGTGAAGTACTGGGTATGCGAGCCAGTAATAGAATTTATACTTTTTCAAGTCAGAAAATGTGAGGATGTAGAACATCTCGTTTACATCATTACTCTCCATTCCTTCATTGAGTTTACTGCCCCACTGTTTTATCAATTTGAGCTTATCCAACCGCTTGAATTGTTCAATTGTGTTAACATTGTATAAAAGACCTTTTACTCTCCAGTTGAGATTATCCAGTTCCACGTCATCAAAGCTTGAATAGTCCAAATTGATGATAGGCTTGTTCACAAACTTGTTCACCTGTTGCGGAGAAGCAGTAAACCCCGTAAGAGGCTTTAGCTCAGAATCAAGCTTGTACTCATTTAATTTGAGTTCTGAAAGCTTTGTGAAAAACGATGAGTCCACAAATGACTGAACAGGGTTATATTTTAAAGCTTGATGCTTTTCCATGGTTTGAGGTTCTTCACTTGTAAATGATTAAGTGATAAGAATGCGATTCTGTGCGCTATCGCTTGTCGTTATATACACTCTGGTTTATAGTAGTACTAGAGCCTGCTCTTGGAATTGACCCTATAACAATGCTTATTTTCTACAAAAAAATCCGTACCATCGGCCCCAGAAAGACATGCTTACAGTAAATATTGTTTGAAATTCTAAATGCCTGTTTATAAGCAACCCTAACCCAACTATTGACAATAAACTTAGCCTAATCCAATGTCATGCCGTCGATTTCGTCCAACAATTCGTCGATACCAATCTCTGGGGCAACCTCATCGTCGTCCATATCGTCCTCGTCATCCGCATCTTGTGGCCCATCTTCACCAGACTTGTACAAGTTGATGGTCTTTCTCAACTCTTGATCTTCCTCCAATTCTTGCAAGAATACCTCGTAATCTCTCTCGGCCCTCTCTTGTTCTTGCTTAGCTTGTCTGGAATCATCGTTAGCCACAATATCGTTATGCTCGCGGGCCATTCTCTTCAACTTCCAGTTTCTGTACTTCGACTTCTTGGACTTTCTGGTGTAGTGTTTCTTGATCAAAACAACCTCTGGGCAGTTTTCAGTGTCCAAAGTGTCCCACAAATCGGAGTTGAAGTTAGTGTTGGTCAAGTAGTAACCCATACAAGAGTCACCAGGGTGCAAAATACCACCCAAGTTAGAACGGACGTAAAAGGTGTTGTCATTGACACCAAAGTCAACCGCTCTGCTCACGGTAATGTCAGCCAAAACATGCTTACCTCTGGAGTGACCAGTGGGCTCGACATCCAACACGATGAACTCAACAAGTTGGGTCACGTTCAAGAGAGATTGGAAAGGAGCTCTCCAGTAGACGTTGGCCAACAAATCAGCAGATTGCAAGGTGTTTGGGTCCAAGAACTGCAACATGTTGGAAACCTTAGAACAGATGACCAAACGGGAGATGTTACCAAGCAGGTTTGCCAACTTCTTAGGGAGCACAACTAGATCATCACGACAAATTGGAGCAATCTCGATAGAGAAAGAGAACTTGTAGGAAGAGGAACCAGACTGTGTGTCTATACTGACCAACTCTTCAGATCTCTTTGATTTGATAGGAGCAACAGCATTCAAAAAGTCAACCATTTTGGTGGCATGATTTCTTTGGGCATAGAAGAAGTCCAAACCATCTTTGGTTTCTTGAATAGAAATAGTATCCAGGTGTGCATTGTGCTTCAAAATCAATTGTTCCAAATACAAGAATGTTCTCTTGTGCGCCACTTTTTGTCTGATTTGCACGGTAGCTCTCCAGGTATTAGTGGTGAACGACTTGGCACAGTCGGGACATTGCATGGCAATAACAACGTATTCGACTTCAAACGTTTGTTGCACAATAGTGTTCTGCATGGCTTCACCTTGGACAGTCAACTTGACTCTGATTCTTCTGGAATGGGGTTCAGTCCAGATGAAGGAGGCGTCAACCAATCTCACCTTGGACAAACCTTTCAAACGACGTAAACAAATGGCCAACAACTCACGAGATTCCAACTCTGCACGGATCCATTGCTGGGGAGGCTGCAAGAATCTCTCACAGTTTCTGCAAAAACTGATATTGGCCTCTCTTGGAATACCTTCGGTGATATCCACATTCAACTTGATACAATCATAACACATAACAAGACCCAGGGAGCCATCCATTGGGACACCACAGTTACAACAGAGAACTGTTGCCACTGGAGCCTGGACTTCATTCTGGATAGGCACGTAAGACATGATAGTGGTGAAAGTGGAAAGTGAGGGAGAATTAATAAGCTCATCTCGAAAAAGTGATGCGTCTACGAACATCCGTACACCATAACTCGCCACGCCAGAGTGGGATCTTGCCTTCCTACGAAAGAATACTGAGAAGTTTATATCAGAGGTGGCGGGGTATCTTGGATTTTCTATTGGGTGTATCTTTTTCTTTATTTTCAGGGATCGTTTATGCTTGATTTGGGCATATCTCTCACTCCATTGTCATACTTATTGCCATTACTGGTATTCATCAGAGCGTAAACAAAAAAAAATTCAATAAGCTTCTTCAAGGAAGTTATGTTATGTTCTCATTTCTGATACAGTCATCGGCAGTGACTTTCGGGCAGATTTTGTGCCGTTGTAAGTAATATTTGCTGTAGGTGTAAACTCAAGTACAAGGTTTGGAATCGGTGCCTCAACACACAATTACATACACTCCACAGTTAAGCTTCTCCACCACTCTAAACAAATGGCCGACCGCAAAAGAGGGACCGGTGGCTCCGCAAATGAACAAGTGAAAAGAAGAAAAGGAGGCCGTGTCAAAGGCATGAAAAAAGAAGAAGAAGAGGACTTCCAAGAAGATGTGTCGATGGAGAGTTCACCATCTCCTCCACTAGAATCCGACACCGACAACGCGGTGAAAGACGAGGAGTTTGAAGAAGGAGACAAAAAGTCGGATGATGAAGCATCCGAACAGGGCCTGGATGTCGACAGTGATGACAATGGTGCTCCAAAGGAGGAAGACGGGAATGATGACAATGACGAAAATGACGATGAAGAAAATGTATCCGACGATAAGAACGACGGAGAAGACGAGGAAGAAAAGCCCAACGAAAGCGATAATGATGATGAATACGAGGAAGAGAAGCGGCGCATTACAAAATTCAACTTTGATGGCGTTGAATACACCTTCAAAGAGAGACCGTCTGTTCTTGAAGAACGAGACGGGAGAATCGAGTTTCGGGTCGTCAACAACGACAATACGAGGGAAAACCTCATTGTTCTCACTGGTCTCATGAACATTTTCCAAAAGCAGTTGCCCAAGATGCCTCGAGAGTACATTCTGAGATTAGTTTATGATCGTTCGCACTTGTCTATGGCTGTGGTGAGAAAACCATTGACAGTAGTTGGTGGCATTACATATCGTCCTTTCGACAACAGAGGATTCGCTGAAATTGTCTTTTGTGCCATTTCTTCCACAGAACAAGTTAGAGGTTACGGTGCTCATTTGATGAACCATTTGAAAGACTATGTCCGTGCCACATCGCCGATCAAGTACTTCTTGACCTATGCCGATAACTACGCCATTGGTTATTTCAAAAAGCAAGGTTTCACCAAGGAAGTGACTCTACCCAAGCTGGTATGGATGGGCTACATCAAAGATTACGAGGGAGGTACTCTAATGCAATGTTCTATGCTCCCATCGCGGTTGCGGTATCTTGACTCGGGAAAGATCTTGTTGTTACAGAAAGCTGCGATCGAAAAGAAGGTGAAAATGAGATCAAAGTCGCATGTTGTTCGCCCTGGTTTGCAGATATTTAAAAATGCCGCTCCGGATTTCAAGATTGCCACCAAAGATATCCCGGGACTTGTGGAAAGCGGATGGCTGGAGGAAATCGACAAGTTTGCACAAAAGCCAAAGCGTGGCCCCCATTACAACTTCATGGTGACGCTTTTATCGGAGATCACTAACCACCCGCTGGCATGGCCTTTTGCTGTTCCCGTCAACAAGGAAGAAGTGGGCGATTATTACGACGTTATCAAGGAACCCATGGATTTGTCCACTATGGAACAGAAGCTTGAAAACGACAAGTACGACACGTTTGACCAGTTTTTGTACGACTGCAGATTGATTTTCAACAATTGCCGGTCCTACAATGCCGAGAGCACCACCTACTACAAAAATGCCACCAAGCTCGAGAAATTTGTCAACAAAAAGGTCAAAGAGAGCGCCGACTACTCGCACTTTCTTGAGTAGAGGCAAGAGTGAATTCCCAATGTGTTCCTGCATTTAGTCGGTTCCGATCTCGAGGGTAGCTCATGGCCGACAATCCGACCCGCAAGTCATAATTTTTCCCCACCAATAAGTGTTTTCCCAATGGTATCTATTTACTCGCATAAGGAATCTACTGATGTCGCCACTGCTGTTGGCTCTTTCGTCTTGAAGGCCCAGGCCGATGCTCTCCTGAAGTCCGAGACGTTTAAGATTGCTGTGTCGGGTGGTTCTCTTGGAAAGGTGTTGAAGGCGGCTTTGATTGACAACAAAGAGCTTGCTGGTCAAGTCCAATGGGACAAGTGGGAGGTTTTCTTTTCTGACGAGAGATTGGTACCCTTGGACCACGAGGACTCCAACTACGGCCTTTTCCACCAAATGGTGCTCAGTAACTTGAGCGGACCCCAGCCTACGGTTCACACCATTGACGAGAGCCTTCTTACAGGAAAGGATGGCCAATTGGAAGGGGCTGACCCTGCTAAGGACGCGGCAATTGCCAGTGCTTACGAAAAGATTCTTCCAAAAGACATCAAGATCGACTTGATTCTCTTGGGTTGTGGTCCCGACGGCCACACTTGCTCGTTGTTCCCCGGCCATGCGTTGTTGAAGGAAGAGAACCAGCTCATCTCCTTGATTACCGACTCGCCCAAGCCTCCTCCTAGAAGAATCACTTTCACCTTCCCTGTGTTGAGAAGGGCCGGCTCCATTGCGTTTGTGGCTGAGGGTGCCGGAAAGGCGCCTGTCATTGACGAGATTTTCAATAAGAACACCAAGTTGCCTTGCCAACTCGTCAACCAGCTTGACGTTCCTGTTGCGTGGTTTGTCAATGACGCTGCTGTGAATGGGGTTGATGTTCCCGTTTCCAAGTACTAGAGTGATTACATAGTAAAAGACAAATGGTAATACGTATTGCGCCAACCCGCGGAGTGTGCAGTAATGGTACACTCGAGTCGCACAATCAGCCAAACCAAGTGCCACCCCACCTGAACCGGTTACGCCTTTGAAAATGGGTACGTGAAACAATGCTAATTTTATCGTCACTGGATGCTTACTGACCACGGACAATTTAGGTGTTTCGTTGTGGCTCTGCCCGAAAAAGTCCTCGGGAATCTACGACAAATTGGAAACGGTAATGAGCTCCTTGAACACTGTTTTTCCGGGCCAACCGCCCAAGTTCGAGCCTCATGTCACCATCACCTCGAACATAGCCCTCAATTTAGAGAACCCTAAAGACGACGTTGACCGAATCCTTTCTGCGTGTTGCATTGCGCTTGAATCGCTTCCCAAAAATGATGTGAGCCAGGATTGGGTTCGCTTAGGAAGTGTGGATAGCCAGAGAAAATACTTCAAGAAACTTTACTTCCAGGTACTCCGAAACGCTACCTTGGAGTCTTTTGCAAGAATTGTCCGCGAGCTCTTCGTCATTTTGCCCCGCAGAACCGAGGAGGAGCACAAGATAAAAAATCCACATTTGTTTCACAAGGATTCCTCAGGAAATATCGTCCGCAGGCGCAAGTCCCTCCTGAAGAAGAGCCACAAGGAAGAAGTGGTGGAAAGTCCGATTGACTTGCCAAGAATCCAACAGGAGCTGGCTCAAGAGGCTGCCCAGTGGTCGACCCAAGAGTACGACCCTCACGTTTCTTTGGTTTACAGCGATTTGCACCCAATAGATAATGCCCTTTGGCGCACCATTCGCTCGAGAGTACTGGATTACTTGTCAATTGAAAATTGCGATCTGAAAGAGTGGAATGTGGATGGCAATGGCGCGTCCTGGGAGGGAGGAGTATTGAAGTTGGTTTACTGCGAAGGAGACGTTAATGATTGGGCAGTTTTGGGGTCTGTAGACTTACATATGTAGTGTACCGAGTATACGTACTTTCTTCTGAATATTTTGAGGTAGCTGCTTGAACCATAAATCGGGGCTGGTTTCCCGTAACATAACCGCACATTAACTTAGTCGCACAAGGCGGACGCGTAGAGAAATCCTTACAAACATAAATGTGGGAAACAAGTGAACATCCTTGGTGATAAAAAGTAAATATTCTGCTTAAGAGTTTCTTGATATTTCAATGTCTACATTCTTAGGTAATAATTAGCTCATTCAGTATTTTTTACTTCGATAAGTGTATTTGCAATTTTCTCTAATTAAGAGAATAATAATATTTATTTCCAGTATTCACTCAGTTTTACCAATTGATGAAACTATCAAAAATTTAAACTTGAGCTTTAAAAATCAGGAACTTACGATAAATTACTCCTCTACCCCTACAGTTTCCAACTACAAGTAAAGATCAATTTACCCGTTCAGAATACCGCTTTTATGCCATGGAGAAATTTATCTAGCTGGTAGCGTGGATTTGCGTCACGATTGGGTGCACTCTTATGATCAAACGCGGACTACTCACTAGATATCAAGATATCATTCAATCATCTCATGACCAGTTCTCTACCCAAGCTTGCGCTTAAAGGGTCTTCCAAAATCGTGGCAGACTATTTTGAGTTTGCCATACATAGCATCCTTTTCCAACGTGGGATATATCCAGCTGAAGATTTCATCACCGTGAAAAAGTATGACCTACCTATGGTTGTGAGCTGCGACGATGAAGTCAAGGCATACGTGAAGAAGATCATGGATCAGGTAAAGAAATGGGTGTATGGAGGTAAGCTTTCCAAGTTGGTGGTTGTCATTCTCAATAAAGCTACCACCGAGAACATTGAGCGGTGGGAGTTTTCTTTAGATATCAAGGATGAAGAACCTTTGGACCAAGAGAAGAGCAAGCATGACGTCCAACGAGAGATCCAAGCGATCATTCGCCAAATAACAGCATCAATATCATACTTGCCATTTTTGAAAGATGACGAGTACACATTCAATGTTTTGGTATACACGGATCCGAGCTACGACCCACGAAACATTCCTACCGAGTGGGCTGACACGAACGGCGACGGCAAGATGATAGATGGTCAGGCCGAATCGGTCAAGTTTACTTCATTTAGCACGGATATCCACTCGGTGGGCACCAGTGTGAACTACAAGTTGGGCTGAGGAATGCTGGAGAAACGCATTATACTATATTATTTAGAGGGGCGTAAGATCGTTAGCTCAGAGTCGAAGCGTCTTCTCTTGTTGTTTGTCATGAACCGAGAAGAGCCTTTGGAACTAACGGAATAGTCCCATTTTCGCAAGTAGTTATCTTGCTTTAGCAAGGAGGCGCTCGACACGGACGCCTCGCTGAGAACTTTCAAGTCATTGAACCGAGACTTGAGATCCATGAACTTGAAGAGTTGTTCCTTTCCGGTCTCAGGATTGACTGCTGGCATGTATTCATTCAAAATCAGAAAATTCATTTGATGAACGTAGTAATCTAAAACATAGACGATACCCTCGTTGACCAATGTCTCAGGACAGTGGAAGTCCTTCATGCAATCGAGGTTTTCCAAGATGTCACCAGTCTTTGTTGGTGTAATTTCGCTGCCGTCTTCGATCTTAATGTCCCTAGGCTTGAAGTTCAACGTGACAATAACAATGGCCAATGCAATACAGTGGGGAGGAATAACCAAGGAGAGTGGAGTCGACATGATGTCGAACGATACAAGCCACGCAAACAAGGTCAATTTGTAGTCAAGGCCAAGTTGCTTTGAGAAAATCACCGCCAACTGGTCCACAGATGGAATGTTCACTGCTCCTCCGATGAAATCAAACTTCAAAACCTGGAGAAGCTTGAACTCCAAACTCATTATCACTTTTCTCTGGACATCAAACAAGATCGGCAGCGATGAGTTGCACAAGGGCGAGTAGTTTCTGCTTTCCGGGTCAATGTCTCGGAGTCTGTTGGCGACGGTCTGGATATCTTTCAATTTCTTGAGGCAGTCTTCGTTTTTGGTGGCCAAAAAGAGACAGGTATAGGCCACCATGTAGGGGTCCTTCTCGAATTCCACCACCGGGTCGTTTTCCGGATTCTGGTCCTTTGGTTCCTCAAATGAGTTGAACAAGTAGAACCGCTGGTAATAGTTCATGGAGGTTCCCAAAACCCGCAACGGGAACTTCAACACGCGAACCACCTGGAACAAAAACTGGTAGATTTGGTGTTTCCTCTGGTTATACGCCAACTTCTTGGCGTCGGGAATGGTGGTTGCATGGAGATGTGAGAGTTCTGCAAGGGTGAAGAAGGGCCGCGACACCTGGAGAATGGTGGGGGTATTTTTTTCTAATTTTTGGGGCTTTGAAGCTTCAGCTGCAGCTGGCTTTGGTGCCGGCACCGGTTCGTGGGACGAAGGCATTTTTTTTTGTATGGGTGTAGCGGAGATGTAGGCAAGGCCCAGGCAGAAAATGGGTTGGAGGTGAGGAGGTACGGGTGTTTTCTCTCGTGATCTTTGGTGGGTTAGCGCAACCCACGGGGAGGGTACAAAGAAGTGAGCAGGAATAATTGATTTGATTTATACACAATATGGTCTAGGCAGAGAAAGACAAAGAGACACCCAACTTGTGGACTGGCTCAGCCAACTTCAAAGCGTCGAAGGACGCACCGAGACCCAATCTGACGCCTGGTCTCAACTCTTGAGAGTAGGCAAGGGCGGTCAAACCAGAGTCGGCAATCTTGGCCTTGACAAAGGTGGTGGAGTCCAACTTGTACTTGGTGGCGAACTCGACGTTGACGGCAGAGGACTTGACAGAGTCCCAGGTAGCCTTGGCACCAGCCTCAACCAAAGGAGAAACCTTGTGGTAGTAGGCGGCGGTGAAGACAGACAAGTTGGAGGTGGAGGTGACACCAACGGAGTACAATGGGTTGGCGTAACCGACACCGACGGAGTACTTGTTGAGCTTGGCCGAGGCAATGTCGTAGCCCAACTCAGCACCGGCGGTGAAACCGTCGTGGGCCACGGTCAAGTCGGCGGTGGCAACAGGGCCCTTGAGCAAGTCGAAGAACAATCTGGCGTTGACGGCGGACTGTTGGTAGAAGAAGTTCAACTTGGCGTTCTTGGCGCCGTTTGGCACCACGGAGGTGTCCAACTCACCCTTCAAGCCTGGGGTCAACAACTCGGACAACTCGATCTTGGTGTTCAAGAGGTTGGCGTTGTTCCAGCCTTGGGTCAAGGTCAAGCCGGTGGCCTTGTCGGCGTACTTGGCGTCGACGGAGGCGGCGATGGAGTTGTCCTTGGCGGTCTTACCCTTGACGGTGAAGGCCACGCCGTTTGGGGCAGTGGACTTGACGTCGACGGCGGCGGTGGACAAGTGGAAGAAGTCCTTGTTCAACAAGTCATTGGAAGACTTTTGGATGTCGGAGAACGCAATTGGAGCCATTGTGGGGGTGGTGTTTTTTTTTTTGCTGGAGAAAAGCGGTGGAGGGGTAAAAGCGCGGCGACAAGGTGGATGTTTGTCAACTTTTATATGTTGGCCCACAGCTGCTGGGGACGCACGCCTGCGTGCACTCCCAGGTTGGGGAAAGACATGACGCTCCGGGAACAGCGACACCACAAGTGGGGACGGTCAGCGACGGGAGGCACGGGTGCGGCGGCTCCTGGTGCCCGGCGGCTGCTGCCCCCCCACCGGTGTCTGCGGCGGTTCTGCCACTTTCGTCCCGGCACCGGGCGGTGGTTGGTCCAATGTGCGAGTTGCTTCGGGGCGGCCGGACGGATCACACCCGTGCACCAATGGTGCTCGCCCTTTCCCCAGAGTTTGCCTGGCGGCACGTGTGCTAGCAATATACCGGGCCGGGGCAAGGGCGTTGTTACGAGCGGAGCACCAGGCTTTGCGCCAGGCTCCTGGGCCAGACGCCACGGCCAGACGCCACGGCCAGACACCAGGTCCAGACACCAGGTCCAGACACCAGACACCAGGACACCAGAACATCTGGCACTACCCCCCCCACACCAGGACACCACACGGGAATGTGGCGCCGGCGTTACGCCGCGGGGACATTTCTGGGGTGTGGTTGCTCGCCCGTGACTGGTGGCCCAACAGCGCCGCGCCTGCACAATGGCCGCTGGCGTTAAGCCCCGAGCCCGCACCTGCCACCGGCGCCATGCGTTACATCATCGTCAACACCAACGCCGCGGTGGTGCGGGCGCTCGAGCGCTGCTGGGCGCAGGCCGCGGCCAGTGCCGGCGCAGACGTGCGCGTGGAGGTGTTCCACGGCACGGTGGCGGCGTTTCTCGCCGCGTACCGCCCGGACTGCGGGGCCACGGTGGTGGCGCCCGCCAACTCGGTGTCGTTTATGGGCGGCGGCTACGACCGCGCGCTCCTCGAGGCGCTCGGCGCGCCCGCGCTCGACTACCGCCGCGTGGAGGCTGCGCTCCAGACGCGCGCGCGCGCGCGCTTCCGCGGCTACATCCCGCCGGCCACGGTGCACCCGGTGGAGGTGGCGGCGGCGTTTGCCGACGCCGGCGTTCCGTTCCACACGACCGCCGCCCACGCCAAGCGCATCCACACCCTTCTCCTCGCGCCCACCATGGTGGTGCCGAAGCCCACGACGCCGCAGTGCGTGTTCGACTGCGTGTGGAACGTGCTCGCGGCCGCCGACACCGCCACGGTGATTCTCCCGGCGTTTGGCGCGGGCTACGGCCGCGTGGCGCCGGAAACGGTGGCGCGCGTGATGGCGGGCGCGGTGGCGCTCTTCCACGCGCCGCTTGCGCCGTTGGCCCGCACCGCGGCGGTGCTTGTGTTTCTCGGCAAGGACTACCGCTTGTTGGAGGTGGCGCGCGACGTGCGCGCGGTGGAGCGCCACTTGTCGCCCTACGGCCGCGCGCACGCCGACGCCCGCACCGCCGCCCCCGACGCCGGCGCCGAGTGGCCCATGCCGTGGCCGCAGTTGGTGCGCTGCGTGCCAGCTCTTGCTGCCGCGCCGCCGGACCCCGACGCGTAGACCCTTGCGCTGCCGGTCGCTGTTCCGCCGCGCTGCCACCGCCTCTTGTTTCTTCGTGCCTGTACCCACGGCGCGCGCCGCCCATTCGCGCCCGCGGTGCGCGTCGCGCTCCACTTCTCTCCATTCCCAACTCCTCATGCCCGAAAACTACAAGTACACCTTGGGCTTCATCCGCTGCGGCAACCATGTGCTCTTCTTGAACCGCCAGAAGGCGCCGTGGATGGGCCGCTGGAACGGCGTTGGCGGCAAACTCGACCCGCTCGAGTCGCCCTACGACTGCATCGTCAGAGAAACCCACGAGGAAACAGGCCTCCTCCTCCCCCAGTACGTCGACAGAGGCGTCATGCGCTGGTTCCGCGACGGCGCGGACCTCGGCGGCGTGCACATCTTCACCGCAGAAATCCTGCCCCAGGAAATGGCTGCGTACCCGACCCCCAAGGCGTACTGTCACGAGGGCATCTTGGACTGGAAACACATCGACTGGCTTCTACACCCAGACAACTCCGGTGTGGTCGACAACGTCAAAATCATGCTCCAGCACCTCTTTGACGCCGGCCCCGACTCGGTGTGGATCTCCACCTACGACAAACAGGTGTTGCGCAGCTGCACCTACTCTACACGAAGCGCCTAGTGGCCGTCTTGTTCTTCTTCTAACTTGTGTTTATTTTTAATGTACAAAATCACGTCGTCCAGAGACGAGCGGTGCCGTCAGCACCCGCACTAAACAACCACGCCTCTCTTGGATGCCACGCCAAGTCCAACACTCCAATGCTCGACACCACCTTGTGTCCCGTCAACTTCTTCAACGGAACCAACAACGGGTTGGTCATGAAGTCGTCGTAGACCGTGCCATGGAAAACATGGATCGTTCCGTCGTCAGATGCAGAGGCGAAAAGCGGAAGCTTTCCCTTGTGGAATTGGATCGACCGCACCGCCTTCTCGTGGTACCGCAACGTCTTGTACGGCGTGGCACTCAAGTCCAAGTCATGCCACAACACTCTCTTGTCGTAAGAAGACGCCAAGAGATGGTCTCCACGAGGGTGGATGTCAATGCCCGAAAGCATTCTTGCACCGGGCATCAACTTCTTCACCAACACCTGCTGGGCCAAGTCGTAGATTCTGATGGTCCGCTGCGAAGACACAAAGATTTGCGGCTTGAACGGATGGAACTTGGCGTCCATGATGATACCCTTCGCCTTGCGGAATGGCGACTGCGACAAATGCTTCGATAACTGGTGAATAAGCACAGACGTGTTTTTGCTTTCTGGCGCAACAGTGACAAAGTAGTCACCCTTTCTGTGCCACGAGAGCTTCTTCACCGGCTTCTTGCACTCGACAACCGCAGCTACACCTTGCTGGCTCTGCTCGGCAGAAGGACTGTACCACTTGGCCACCTCGGTCTTTGGTTGTTCACCGGACTTGGCAGCCGGTCCCCCCTCCTCGTCGTCGGAGTTGACGTTGATGTCAGTTTCCTTACGCTTGTTGCCGAAGGTACCGTAACCCCAACCGGCCTCGATCTTGACCCGGGCACTGTTTTCAATGTCATAGCCAAAGATGGAAGGAACCACGAGCAAAACACGCTCCGCAGCAGCAACAGCCAAGATGGGCAGCGCTGGGTCAGGGTGCCACTCCAACGAGTCGATGTGGTCCTCGGGGTTCTCTTCGGTGTCAATAGCATCGAGCTTGAACACTTGTCTTCCCGTCAACACTTCCCACACCCTAACAGTGCCATCATCACCACCAGTGGCCAACCACAAACCTTGTGGATCAATAGACAAAGTTCTGATACGTCCCACATGGCCTTGGTACACAGTGGAGCACTTGATGGGGAATGGGCGCAAGTCCTTTGGTGAAGGCAACTCCGGAATCAACGACTCGGGATCAATGTTCAACTTGTTGTGGCGCACACGTGGGGCCAAGTACAAGTCCAAACACCGTTCAAATCTCTCTCTGATGGAGTCCTGGTAGCCAGGAACCTTACGCAATGCCAGGTACTTCTGAGGGAGGAATCCGGTTTCTCTGTCGACAGGAGCAGTTTCCAACCATTTCTGCTTTTCCTCTTCGGTGAACAAGTACTCCTCTGGTGGGTTGTACGACTCGTCGTTGGTAGGTGGAGCCAACTTAGGCGCACGGAGGTTCATGATGTGGTCTTGCGGCGTGTCATCGTCGTTGTTCCACAAGTCGAAGTTATGGCGCTCCTCTTCAACATGCTCTTTCGCCTCACTTGGAGGAACAATCTTGCCCTCACGAATAGCACGAACGATCTTCATGATTCTCTGCGCTTCGTGCTTCGAAGGCATGAAACGACGCTTGGGCTCAGGAACCGCAGTCAATGGCATCACCTCGGTCTTGGACGTGAACCATTCGATGGTGGGCTCGTAAGGGTTAATCGAGTCGTCTGTGTTCTCATTGTGCTGGATCTTGCGAATCAACTCCAATTCCTCCGCAGAAAGCTTCAACGACTCACCGGTGTTCTGGTCCAAAAGACCAGTCCAACCTTCAGGCAATTCAATCTGCTCCAAAAGCTGATCCAATGCACTGCCCTTGGCTGGACGCATGATACGCTTACCATTAATGTCGTAACCAATGTGGGGCATCTCTTCGTAGGCAGAAAGCGGGATGTTTCCGATGGTGTTGAAGTCCTCGGCATCCGAGTCGTCCGAGTCGTATGTTGGCTCGATCTCCTTCTTGAGGATTCTGGGTCTGCCATCGGAAAACTGAGTGTGTATTTCTCCGTTGTCTTCTGTGTCGATGGTTTTAAGAGTAACGCCGCTGAGTCTGTCATTGAGAGATTCGGGTTCAGAGTCTTCTTCTTCGTCAGAATCCTCCTCTTCGTCCTCGTCCTCGTCACCTTCGGTTTCTCCCAAAATACGATTGAGCTCAGCTTCTTCATCATCTTCGCTATCTTCGCTGTCGTCGCTCACCTCTTGCTTCTTCTCGTCCTCTTCTTGTTCTTCCTCTTCCTCCTCTTCATCGCTGCTGTCGTCCTCAATATTCAAGGTTCCAGTCACTTGGAGATCATCTTCTTGCTCTTCTTCAGGCTTTCTTTTCTTCAGATTAACTGAAGCTGGTGTTCCACCAGCGTTGTTGCTCTTCTTAGCCATTGGTGTACTAGTGTAGCGTCTGAAAAAAATCCTAAATGAGGCATCTCATCTTCTTGGATAATATACACACTTAGCGTGTTCCGTGTTCCGATTCATAACGATGAACAGAGCCACAACAGGTAAAGTTAGTACTCCAACCATAAATCTGGGATACTAGAACCAGAAATATGACCCCGAATAGTCAAACTTAAATAACCCAACAACTTTTGATGGAAAGAATGGTCATGGCAGTACTACTACTACCTGCAGGCCATCACTACTGCTCTCCAACACCTTGAGCCAGACTGCGTATCACGGTGAAGTCAAGAGAAAATAAATACCCCACGTCAAGTTTCACTACTGCTAGCAAAAGATGAACGCTATTCAAAAAATTCTATCTATGAACGAGAAGGAGCTACAGCAGAATGTTTCGGATGCAGCTTCCTGGCATGCAGATTACAATGATACATCCTATATATACATTGGAAACCTCCATCACGACTTGAAAGAGGAAGACATATTGAAGATCTTCTCTCAATATGGAAACCCCACTCATTTGAACTTAATTAAAGACAAGGAAACTGGTAAGTCAAGAGGATTCTGCTACCTCAAGTATGAGGATCACCGCTCGTGTATCCTAGCAATCGACAACTTCAATGGAGTTAAAATATTCGATCGGCCTCTAAAGATTGACCACACCTACTACCGGCTTTTGGAAGGGCAAAGTGAAGATGCGTTCCTTGTTCATTATCCTGAGCCTTCTGCGGAAAAGATCGAAAAGCTGATTGAACATAAGGAACGAAAGCTTCTACCGTACGAACCCGAAGTCTCTGCGGGAGCAGACGACGACTTTTCTGATCCAATGGCCACGATGACAAAAATTCAAGAGGACGACTTCTCTGACCCGATGGCGTCAATGAAGAAATTGGATGATGATGATTTTGGCGATCCAATGACGTCCTTCATATCTGAAAGCAAAAGCGGAGAGTTACTGGACAAGAAGAAGCACCGTCATAAGAGCAGGTCTCGCCATGGCGAGTCAAGATCCAGCAGAGAAAAAAGAAGAAAGACAGAAAGCACGTAACCAAATATAATCTAGATAGCCAATAACTATTTACTTTGCGAGATTCGACACAGCATAATCCTTATAGTATTTGTAGAACTCCTTCTTGTCTCCAAGACCCAACCCGACAGTGTTCAAGCCATTGTCAGCAAAGATGGCCTTACTTAGGCTCAACAGAACTTTCTCAGTCGGAACCACTCTAGCCTTAATGAAGGTCTTCTCAGACCGAGAGAGCAATTTCTTGACGTACTGGAACTGAGTAATGTATGGAACTGGGAGGGTCAAAGCGTTTGAGTACATTCTCAACACGATTGTCTTGTATGCGAAACCAGGAATCAGGAAAAAGGCGTCAGGAACCTTTCCGAAAGTAAGAACCGCTTTATTGTTTGTGGATGTGCCCTCAGGAAAGAGGAAGACCAACTTCCCATCTAATTCTTTGTAAGACTTCAACTTTGTGCTGTCCGAAAGAGATTCATTCAAGTCACGGAACATGAAGGTGACATATTGCCATGCAGAAAAGACATGAAGGCCACTCGGGTCAGGAACAACAACTCTTATTTGGCTAAGTGAGCCAACTTGCGAGATGACAAACAAGACGAACACATCGATAGGAGAGACCAGATTCACCACCACAATTTCATTTTGCTTGGGTTTGTTCTTTTCGATTTCAGCCGTATTGGTCTTTCTCACACCTTCTACCAGCAAATCAATATCCCCGATACCCATGAAGCCAGACAATGCTAACTTTATGGCAGGCTTAGGCACCACCAAGGACGCCAAGCCAAGAATGATAAGAAAGGGAACTTTCAAGATCAAGAACAAGGGAGCTAAAACATTATCCGAGATGAAGCTTTTGGGAGTGACAGGGGGCATAAAGGGGGAGATACCAGTTCCCTCGTCTCTCCAGGTGCTGAACTTTTCCATTTGGGATGTAGGTCGGAGGTGTCACTAGGTTGAAGCCTTTAATCCACAGAGCAAAACGGCGAGAATGTACTGGTGTCAACACCAGGCGAAGGACTACAGCAGCTTTTGTAAAAAAAAAGCACCAGAAATACATTTTTAACATTATATTGACCACATACTAATATACACAACAACAAGGCGACCAGGACGCCATTGCGTCAATTATAATATAGGAAAACCGGAAAGAAAAATCAATTCTCTTAGGCTAGTCCATTTACAACTCTTGGGAAGCCTTGCTGGCAGCCTTCTTGGATGGCAACAAAGATTGGTGAATGTTTGGCAAGACACCACCTTGAGCAATGGTGACGTGGCCCAACAACTTGTTCAATTCCTCATCGTTTCTGATGGCCAATTGCAAGTGTCTTGGGATAATTCTGGACTTCTTGTTGTCTCTGGCGGCGTTACCAGCCAATTCCAAGATTTCAGCAGCCAAGTATTCCAACACGGAGGTCAAGTAGACTGGAGCACCGGAACCAACTCTTTGAGCGTAGTTACCCTTTCTCAACAATCTGTGGACTCTACCAACTGGGAAAGTCAAACCTGCCTTAGCAGATCTGGATGTAGAAGCCTTTTCAGTAGATCCTGCCTTACCTTTACCACCGGACATTATTGATTATTTGATTTATTTGATTTGTTAGAAAAAAATCGAATGGCGAATGTTGTGCGATAACAAATGCTTTTATATATGACTTAGCGCTGTCGTCAGGGAGTGCACTGGCGTTGCCCTGGCGCGAATCTTCTCCTGCATCTGGACGCGAATCCCCGTTCCCATTTCTCCATCCGCCTCCTCTACGCAAGGTTCCCATAGTTACGCGCGCCTGGCGCCGTGCCCGCGTTTACCCTCGCGCATGAGTAACCCCCAGTACACTCTCCACGCTCCACGCCCCTCCACCTCCACATACCCTTTGGGTGCCACGGTGTCAGTGTTTGACCGCCGCTACCCATATTCCCAGGAAATAATCAAGTGTCCTCCATCTATAGACACATCCTGTGGCGATGCGCCGTTTGCAACCATGTAAAATTCTCTACGGAATTACCAATTACTGCAAACTACCGTCGTGGCCCTTCCACGGGTGGCACGTGATGTTGTGATAATGGCCACGGGTTGCGCTAGTATTAGCGTCAACGGTCTCCGCCACGCGCAAGTAAAACACGCGAGACTCCGCGAGTGTGCTCAGAAATACACATGCGGATGCGAAGATTATTGTTTGTTTAGGGAGACAACAACCGCGACGTGTGCAGGTGGACGAGAGGCGCGAACAACGCGGATAATCTCCTGCATTTTTTGGAGTGGCAAGTGGTATATATTTTGAGGGGATTTCGCAAACCGGAAGCTTCTCTCTTGTTTTTCTGACATCTTTTTTTCAAAGTATCAAACACATATTAATCAACAATGGCTCCAAAGGCAGAAAAGAAACCAGCTTCCAAGGCTCCAGCTGAGAAGAAGCCAGCCGCTAAGAAGACCGCTTCTTCAGGTGAGGGTAAGAAGAAGACCAAGACCAGAAAGGAAACTTACTCTTCTTACATCTACAAGGTGTTGAAGCAAACCCACCCAGACACCGGTATCTCTCAAAAGGCCATGTCCATCATGAACTCTTTTGTCAACGACATTTTCGAGAGAATTGCTACTGAGGCTTCCAAGTTGGCTGCTTACAACAAGAAGTCTACCATCTCTGCCAGAGAAATCCAAACCGCCGTTAGATTGATCTTGCCAGGTGAATTGGCCAAGCACGCCGTTTCCGAAGGTACCAGAGCTGTCACCAAGTACTCCTCTGCTGCTAACTAAGTTATGGGCTAACGTTTGCGTGAATGGAACCAAAGTGATGCACAAATACTGTGTGTCTGTGCTTCCCTGTTCCGTTATTTCAGTGCATGCTACTTTTACTTGCTGGCATGGAGTGTAATGTATATTTGTATATTAGTAATGGAAGAATTTTTGTTATCATATCTTTATTGTGTATTGTTACAAGTAGCACTGCTAATGTTCTTTTTCGCTTTTGGGAAGCGTGACCGCTTGGCTTAGCAAGATTGCGTTCCAGCAGCACCAGAAATTGAATAGGTGGTGGAGCCAGAACGTGTGCCGAATGCCATAAATCACACTGTACAAACCACTGTATACAAGAAGACCAACAGTCACTCTGTAGCGCATTTGGTCAGTGGTGGGTTTCCCGTCGGCTTCCTCTCCTACCCACGGTAAGGTGGTGGGGTAAAAATTATGGAGCTCCACCATTATGAGAACTGGAGCCACCGCCAAAAAATTGTGGTGTGATGAAAATGGAGTAGACCACTTAATGTTCAAATTGTGGACAAAGACAATAAGGACTGGGATGCTGATTGGGAGCACCCACAACATCATTATGAGCACACTCATATGATAATTCCATGCTTGTTTCAGCTCTCTACTCCACAGAAGCTTAATTGTAGTGATTGCTTGAATCACAACACTAATGACAAATGCAAACTGGTACGGTAAGTAGATAGACACCAATACCAAAACCATCGAAGCCAAAAACACTCGCCGAAAAAAAGTAGAATTCAATGAGCTCTCCTCTGTTTGAGCCACCGGTTTTGTGAGTTTGACCATCAAAAGGCCACCATACTTGACCAAATATTGTACAAACAATAAAATGTAAAATAGCACAAAATTAATCGCAATAGCCATCAGGAAAAAAAGGCAACCCAAGAAGGAAAGGCCAGTTTCCTCTAGGCCCAAAAAAAAAGAATTTAAATCAAAGTCGTGATGCACACTCAAATTTATCTCGTTGGGGTCCTGAAGCACAACAGGATCAACCATATCGAGGAAGAGTTGCACACCTCTCATTTTAGTAAGTGGAGTCAACAAGAGGAGAAACGTAAACAATGGAATGAGGATTTGCTTCTCGCAGAGCTTCTGCAATCCATAACAGTAATCTGGGAATCTTCCCGTTTTCTTAAAGGCGAGAACTTGAATAGTGAATACTGCTAACGAAACCGCTAAGCATTGGGAAACCACAGCAAGACGGTACCGCAACACCAAAAGCTTTAGACTCTGTAACCAATCTACGCTTAATGTCACTTGGAGTGGCGTCCCCTCCTTTTCTTCTAAGGTATTGCCCGATGGATCGGACCAAAATTCCAAGTTAACGCCTTCCGAGTCAGTGTTCTTGTCAAAAGGGGTGAATGGAGCAATTCCGTGGATCGTGATGGGTAATTCACGACTCTCTCTAATATTAATATGCCACTTAGTTTCAAAAGGCGCATCCCTCCATTGGCGAATGAATGGTTCAAAGAATTCTTTTGATGACTCTCCAAGGCCACTATAGCTGAGTTTGTATGCCAAAAGACTACTCCATGCACCTTGAAAAGCCAAGTTCACGGTAATAGATCTGGACCTTGGGATGGTGACGTTTGCCCCACGCACCGCCAACGAGAGCAAGTTGTCCTTGATTTTGATCAAGGTGGCGTCGAGTGAGGAAACCTGGGCCACAATGAACGACTCAGGTTTTAAAGTTCCCCTGATCAAAAGAGCCTTGGTATACCCAGCCAAATCATCCGGATCTAATCGAAGAGCATGGAAGGGATACAAATCCCCATCAAAAGAAGAATCCAGGAGCGAGCGCACACGAGAGTCTGACCGGGGGATGTCATTAAGCTGATGAGAGTAATCTCTGCAACTTAAAAATAAAACATCGTCCGTAGAAGCAAAATCGAAATTTGCCAGCGACAGGTCTGTCGACGTGCTGGGATCACGGCAGAGAAGGATTGACGGTGAAGGGGTGATTTCATTTGGGTTAAAGGTGAACTTGGTGTCAGTTACTAGTTGAAACACTGGTTCCGACGTCGACTCAAGATCAAACACGTGGAACATCTTATCAGGGTTCTCACGCAATTTCCATGACTGCCCTACAACAACAGAGTTTTGTCTGTCAAACTTCACTGTGAACTCAGCGCCACTTGTCACAGGGTTCAACAAAGAATCATTCTTCGCATAGGGTTCAAAACCAGTCAACAAGTTCTTCTTCATGATGGCCATTCTCTTTTCGAGAGGATAAGTTCTGTGGGGAGAAGAGAAGTCTGCAATCTCCAAAAGCATTTTCAGAACCAGTCTCCGCAACTGCCGGCACCACACAATGGCCAAATGGTCCATCGGGGTCCACACATCGGGAATGCCGCTGGTGAACACGGTGAAACCATTGGTAGGGGGCACTAGGAAACCCAACGTGGTGTAGTCTGCCGGGAGAATTGAGTCCAGTGCACCTCCAGTGATCGAAATCAATGACACATTATGGAGACGTTCATAGGCAACGCTGCGCTCCAGAGAAGGAACAGCGCTGAATGCCTCGTGCCAAAAACGGTCAACCGCCAGATAAACCTTCAAGATGTCACCGTCAAACGTCAATGGTGCGGCTGAGTGGGGCGAAGACAAGGTCACGATTGTGTTGATCGACCCGGGGACGTAGTTTGGCAAGGTGGGCAACACCCGGGCAACAATACCTCCCATGGAGTGCGCTAAGATCAACACCGACGTAGGAGGATTGGGGTTATTGGCGTATAACAGCAAAATAAACCCAATGGCCTCGTTCAAGTACTCGGCCTGGTCCACAAGCGTGCGGCCGTGGAATGCGGTGTAGTCCTCATTGAAGTCAGCGCCAAAAAAGTCATAGTTCCTCATGTTGGGGTTGTCGACCACGTCGATGTTGTCGTCAAAGTACAAATTGGACACTTCGGCAGCAATGGACCGGACTTGGCGGTAGGAGCCTGCGTTTCCGGGAATGAACAATGCGGGAATACCGTCCAACGTCTTGAACCCTTCCTTTTCGTCGGCCGGAATGGAGTCGAGACCATTTTCCCGGTACAAGTACAACGAGAACTTGCTGGCGTATTTTGTATGGGACTGGTCAAACGACTTGATGCGGGCGTACGATGGGTACATGTACACCACTCGGCATTCTGGCCGGTCAGCACCTCGTAGGTCACTCCGAAGATAGCTGTAGGCGGTGAGGTAGAGCAGTAGGAGACCAAAGAACACCACCACGTAGAGTGGTTTTCGTAGCGTATCACGCGGCATTGGTGATGTCTACAAGGTCTGATCTGGTTGGAGATGGAGGGTAATATGACGGAAGATGGTAAATTGAGACGATTTTTGTATACAGACGGTGAAATGGTACGGGCGTGGTGGAGTTCCAACTGCGGTTTGGAAAAAACAAAGGGAAGGTAAAAATGGAAATGAGCTTGTGTTTCCAGATAAAATGACCCAGAGCAAATCTGTTTGCTTAGAGAATGGGCACATACCACAGAGAACCCTAAGAGCCCAGTGATGCTCCATTGTGTTAGGAATGGAGCCGCAACCTACAAGCATAACAAAACGTGAACGACATAAAAACAAAATACAGCAAAAGAGAAGAGAGAAAGAACAGAATAAAGGGTCGCTAGACCAGCCAGGGCATATCAGACCAAAGAAAACACCGATTTCGCCTTTTCTTTTATTTTTTTGTTAGACATGGCTTATTTCTTCAAGCTCCCTTTGCCTGCGACTATTCGCACCCAGATTATTCGCACCCGTCCCGAAAAAACACTACAGTTTGCGGTATCTGGTAAATGAAGTGGCATTTAAGTTTGCATTAATAAATAAATATAAGCTGGCACATTCCTGCAGCATCTTCTAGTCTTCCAGCTTTTCGTCGTCACTCCGGTCAGGGCTTTCAACAACCTCAATGCGGTCGCCTAGCTTACTGGATTCAAGAACATCCACGCGCACGTTATCGCCCATGGCGCCGTCTTCCTTCGCTAGCTCAATCAAAACCTTCACCTCTTCAGTAGAGAAGTGTCCGTCTATCGGTAGTTTCCCGTCGGGAATCACAAATCCGTCTTCGTCCACTTCGGTTGGCGCCGACAGTTTGGTATTTTCCTTGGCCATCAGCAGCAATTTTTTTAGCAAATCATCTCGCGGAGGAGAAGAGGAGCCGTTATCCGGCTTGGTGACGATCTCGACTTTTGTTTCTTGTGTCATGGCAGGGGAAAAGTATCGAGTGGAGGGGACGGTTCCCGATCTTTATAAGCACTGTATACACCGTTGCTTCTCCATGATGTCATGCCTGGGCCGCGCAAACACCCCGCATTATTGCGGCCGTCACTGCGAGCGCGGAGATAGCATGCAGCGCAAGATGATGATGGAAAGATGATGGTATGTGGGTCACATTGGGGGGACGGGGATCGAAAAATTTACGAGGTTGGGATAATCGAAATCGCCTCGGGAAATGTAAATTAGAGACGGCGTGAGGCGGCACCACTGCACACCACCACCTCTCCACCGTGGATTCTTAGAGGTCTACGGCGTGTTCGTTAAAGTCAGAAGTGACATTATCTGACCCATACCACAGTGGGAACGGCGACTGTACCCACCGTGGCGGTGACGACAAGTGTACTGCAGCGCTTCGCCTACAACGCCACAAGCAACATTCTTGGTTCACACGGGTGCGGGTGGGAATTGCTACCAGCTTGACGAATGGGACTACGCGGAAACGAAACGAAGTAGGCAGCAGAGACACCAGAAGCGTTGGGTATTCCAGCAGCTGGAGGTGGCATGCCCGCCGTAGTTGGTATATACTGCTGTCTTGTTGATATTTAATATTAATAAGTTTGTGATGGAGTGCGGCAGGTATATTGCTGCAGGTGCTACTTTTACCAGTAACCGTCAGTACTGCCAGGTGTACCTCAACCGGCACGCTAATGAGACAGCACATCACCGCAACTCTGGGCCAGAATTCCCCAAATACAAAACATAAAACAAATATACGCGCCACGCTACCAACACCCCCTTCTAGACCTCGAGCACAACCGCAACCTAGCCGTTCCTACTGTCTCCAGCTCCACGCACCGCCCGCGGTCCTGCAACCAGCACACTGGACCGAATTCTTATCTACCTGCTTCTTACACCATGGCTTCGGAGGATCTTGCGGCCAAAGTGGCCGAGCTCACCGCGTTGGTGAACAAGCAGAGCCAGGCGCTAGCGCAAACCGGAAAACAGGTGTTGGAGTTGCAAATGAAAGATATCAAAACGAAGATGGCCACGACGGACTCAAAGCCAGACAAGATCGACACCGAGGATTTCGTCACCAACGAGGACATTGTGCAGTTGGTGGGCGAGTTGCAAGGCCAGCTTGACCACATGGAAGACCGCAACATCAAGCGGGTTTGCAATTCCGCCGTCACCGCGGACTCCGAGCCCTCCACGGCGCTTGCGCCGTTATCTACGCGCGACGGCGAGCCCGCACCGCCCTTCTTCCCCGCCACGGTGGGGGATCTCCTCCGGTTGCAGCCTGTAGAGCTTGTACAATTGTGCGACTACTACGAGTTGATCGAGCCCAACGAGCCGTCCGAGGACCTCTCGGAGCTTCTCAAGGGCGAAAGCTTGCTGCTCCAAGATGCACAGAAGTTGTTTGCGCCCCAGAAGCAGGACATTCTGGCCCACGAGAGGGTGCAGCACTTGAGTGCGGAGGAGGTGCACGAGCTTTTCGACGAGTTTGCTCGTTTCATCGGCGTGCGCATCCGCCGTGGCCGGCTGTGGTAGCCACGGCGGACAAACACACCCTCTATAGCCACCAATGCACGGCCCCCGGACTCGCCCGCCCGCCCACGACGGTGGCCCACGTGACCGCACCCGCGGCCGCGAGGGCTCGTGCCCCAATGCACCACCCGCGCTGTATGCCGGTTTTGTGTAACGGAAAAAAAAATTCTTCTCACCCACCGTGAAAAATCGCTCTTGACGAATTCCGACTAAGCTAGACTAAACACTAACAATGGGTATGTCGCCATAGTTCACCGCCACGGCCACGCCTCCCCAACACCAAATGGACCGTGACCACTCCAGTCTCCATATACTAACATTTCCCAGGTAGAGTTATTCTTAACCAAAGAAAGGGTGCTGGCTCCATCTTCACTTCTCACACCAGATTGAGAAAGGGTGCTGCCAAGTTGAGAACCTTGGACTACGCCGAACGTCACGGCTACATCCGTGGTGTTGTCAAGCAAATCATCCACGACCCAGGTAGAGGTGCTCCATTGGCCAAGGTTGCCTTCAGAGACCCATACAGATACAAGTTGAGAGAGGAGATCTTCATTGCCAACGAAGGTGTCTACACCGGCCAGTTCGTGTACTGTGGTAAGAAGGCTTCTTTGAACGTCGGTAACGTTTTGCCTTTGGGTTCTTGCCCTGAAGGTACCATTGTTTCCAACGTCGAGGAGAAGGTTGGTGACAGAGGTGCTTTGGGTAGAACCTCTGGTAACTACGTTATCATCATTGGACACAACGCCGACGAGGGTAAGACCAGAGTCAAGTTGCCATCCGGTGCCAAGAAGATCATCTCTTCCGACGCCAGAGGTGTCATTGGTGTTGTTGCCGGTGGTGGTAGAATCGACAAGCCATTGTTGAAGGCTGGTAGAGCGTTCCACAAGTACAAGGTCAAGAGAAACTCCTGGCCAAGAACTAGAGGTGTTGCCATGAACCCAGTCGATCACCCTCACGGTGGTGGTAACCATCAACACATTGGTAAGGCCTCTACCATCTCCAGAGGTGCCGTCCCAGGTCAAAAGGCTGGTTTGATTGCCGCCAGAAGAACTGGTTTGTTGAGAGGTACTCAAAAGACTCAAGACTAAGCGTGTTGCTGATTTTGATGTATAAATAGTAATGAAGCACAAAAAGTAATCGATCATTTGTCTGGAACTTTCTTGTAGCTGTATTGAGGGCTCTATTTAATCTCCCACCCTTTCCTCTCGTCAGCTCACTCCACAGTGGTCACTGCCCGTGGCTTCACGCCGGCCCCCGCTTCTGCCGTCTTCTCCGTAATCTGCGGGTGTTGTTCGCTTTCAACCGCAGTTTCTGTCAGAGAAATTTCACCAACAACGACACCGGGACTTTCAGGGCTCTTTTTGGCCGCTTTTGCAGTATTTTTCAGCGGCTGCTGCACAGCATTCGTGTTGCTAGCCTTGGCATCCTCCTGTGGTGCCACCTCTTGTTCGTCACCCGCATTAGTTACTGTACCACCTTCGCTCTTCTGCTCATCAACAAGACAATGCCCGACAGTCGCTTCTTCTTGCGTATCAGGGATTTCTAAGTTGGTGACAGTAACTTCTTCAACCGCGACATTGACGTTCACTGATGGGAGCTCAAGGTCAGAATTAGCTTCCAGTTTTGGCGACTGGGAATCAGCAGGCGCGGCGCTTTCTGCAACCTTGGTATGGACTGGAGTCGCCAACTGCGAAATTTCCTTGATCGATCCAGCAGGAGTTACAGGACTCCTTTCCTTCTCGGTTTCTCTCACGGGCTCAATTTCTTCATCATCTGAATACCAGCAACCCGTATTAGCATTTGGTGTCGCCAGCGAACTGCCTTTAGTGGGGATGTCGTGTGCTAACACCACACCATCAATTCTGAGTTCCGCTCCCTCGACTGGTGCCTGAAGACTGAATAACTTTTCTCTCAGAGCAAAGGCTCTAACTAGAGTAAGATGTCCTCCCTCGAAAACGCGCGTCTTGCAATCGGCAATGACTTTGTCCAAGGTTACTCCGAGAGGGAGATCGAATAATACCAACGCATGGCATGCGCGGGGTTTCAAGCCCTTGATGATACCGCGAGGCTTCTGGATAATGACCTCCATAGGATTGAATTCCTTGAAGTACAGCATTATCTTCTCTTCCCTTACCTTGTGTCTCATACCTTTGACGAAAAGAACTGTATTCGAAAACTGAAGGTGCGATGATGGCGCGAGAGGCTCTGTCGGACGAGGGGTGTTTCCCGCCGAGGTGATAATCTCGTCAATATCGCCATCTGCTGAAGCAGGCGGATATACGCTTGTAACATTTTTCTTTCCTTTTCTTTTTATCGAGCCGAGACGGGGAAACCGAGGACCCGGGGTAAACGGAACGTGGAACCGGATACGCAATTTGCGGTCCTTAAAGAGAGCCTTGTCCAAATCGTGCATCACTCTTTCTGCTTCTTCAATAGAGGGCAAATCGGCATAGGCAATACCCAAAGGTTTGGTCCATTGGTCACCAAATCGGACAAAATAGTTAGGGATAAATACATTGGCGCTTATGGTTAGAGCTATATCAAGTCACGTCGAACGGGAGTACTTACGCATTGTACGGAGCTAGAAACGCTCTCAATTCTTCTTCCGTAGTATAGTAGTTGAGGTTAGAGATGTAAATTTTTGTTGCCATGATAGTATTTTTATTCTAGTAGCGGTTAAGGGAGATCGCGGAGAAAATTTCTCCAACTTATAAATGTCTATTTGTCATTTTGCAGCAATTTGGTTTTTTGCAGCAGATGTACGTGCGAAGCACAAGCACTCTATGACAACCGACTCAGCACGCGAAAAAAAAAAAAAAAGCCAGATGCTTACATAGTAACGTAATTCATGTCTCCAAAGGTCACAGTGCACACTACAAGATAGCAATCGCTAGACGTTCCAAAGTATTATTAAACACTTATTATAGATACAGAGATGCTTGCTAAACAATTTAGTTCTCCTTAGCAGCAGCCAAAACCTTGGCAGTACCACGCAAAGCGAACTTGTGGTTTCTTCTGAACTTGGCGTCGACGGATCTCAAGGATCTGTACTTGAAGGTCTTAGGCTTCTTGATACCGTTCTTGTGGGCCTTCTTTGTTTGGTTGTGGTTGGTGTGGTTCTTAGACTTAGACATGTTGCTTGGAATGTTAGTACTCAGTTAACGAAAAAAAAAAGACTGGTGACAAAAGTACGCCGGCAACAAGAAACGGAGAAAACGGCGGAAACGAAAGGGGACGATAATTCTTGGGTTCAAGATGTCAACAGCTTTATTGTTCGGAATTGGGACATACCTTCTATGTGTTGGAGGAAAGAAAGGGAACGAATAATGCGTGTGGGCAATTTTTCCACCTAGGCAGAGTGGGAGCGGTCGAGCAAAGTCGTGCGCGGTAACAAACAGTCACACTGAATCACGTGCGCAGTATATGCACAACTTGCGGCCGGTGCCATTGAGATTGTGGTGGAACGCATGCACTAAGATGGCCACCTCTACAGTAAAAGCAGTAATCTATACTGAGGTATGAGGGAGCAGGCTGCACTCCTGGTAATATCAAGTAACCCGCTCTCGTACAGTTGTAGCAAGATCAAGTAACCCAATGTGTAATGCTTGGCTTAACCAAGTTCCCTACACTCACAAACTATAGTCGAGCTATATTATTGAAAGAACGCATTATGTAACCGTGAAAAGAACAAATAGAAAATACCCATTTAAGCTTGGACTTGAACATCCATGGCCTTAGCCTTCTTGGCAGCCTTGTCGTTGTGCTTGGCACCCATGATACCACCACCCCAGTGCTTTCTGTCCTCCTCGTACTTCTCGATGAAGTTCGCGTTGATGGTGGAAACCAAAGACGCCAACTCGGACTCGTCAGCAGCAGTAACCTCGGTCAAAGCCGCAACGGCAGCGGTCTTCTTGTGCACCAAGGTACCCAATCTAGCCTTGCCCTTGACAACGGCGTATGGGACACCCATCTTTCTACACAAAGCAGGCAAGAACACAACCAACTCAATAGGGTCGACGTCGTTGGCAATCAAAACCAACTTGGCCTTCTTGTTCTCAATGAGAGAAACAACGTGGTTCAAACCGTACTTGACGACAACTGGCTTAGGAGAAACGTCGAAAGCCTTCTTGCCCTCAGCGATGGCAGCGGCCTCCTTGGTCAATCTCTCCTTCTTCTCTTCAGAGGTCTCTGGTCTGTACTTGTTGAACAACTTGAAGGTTTGGGTAGCGGTGTTCTTGTCCAAGGTGTTTTGGAATTGAGCAATGGCTGGAGGAACCTTCAATCTCATGTTCAAGATCTTCTTTTGTCTTTGCAATCTAACGTATTGAGGCCACTTGACAAATCTAGACAAGTTTCTCTTTGGTTGGATAGCTTGGCCAATGCCGAAGTTCTTTGGAGAGGCTTCGATCAATGGGTTCTTTGGAGCCTTAGAGGCTTGGGACTTAGTAGCCAAAGGGGCTGGGGCGACTTTCTTGGCAGGCTGTGTCATTGAGTTAGTTTCGAAATTCTTATTGTTCTCCATTAGACACTTCAACGAACAATCAACCGAAAACTCACTCTACAGTATCACTCGGATACTCAGCCTGTGCTCCAAGAAGTGAAATCACATTCTTGCACAACTAAACAGTTAAACCAGAGGAGAGGATATCCCGACAACGCCAAACCGGCTTGTCTACAACAGGAGGCTTCGGGCACCTCCTCTCAACTCTGACCTCTTGCAGATGAAAATGGCTTCACTTCCTGAAACACAAAAGCGTGATTCTGGGGAAGATGCGCGTGGTCTTTCAAAGTCCTAACATACCATTATTGGGGGAAAAAGAGTTTGTAGTGTGGAAGAATAACTAGCAGAAGAGGAAAAAAAATTTTCACTGTGAGTGCACCGTCGCGCAAGAGAAGCACGGAATACGACCGCATGCAGTACCTGTGTCCGCGTGTGCCATACGGGGACATGGGTCAAGAGAAGAAAGCTCCAAGAAACATAACGGTGGAACAAAGGCAAGACACAAAGCAGTGTATATTGCATTAAAGTGGGTCATCCTTCTACCTCAACACGTAGGCGGCACTTTTGACCCCAAAATTTTTCTCTTCCGTTCAAACACCGTCCCCCAAGCATTCTGTCCGCACATGTTCCAAATCGTCATAATTCCGCGACTGTCGATTATTCCTTCCTCACCTTATCTTCGGATATCTCCTCCAACTACATGTTTTCTTTACTCCTGACAGCCACCATGGCTGCCACCGAGCCTTCATGGAGAACCACATCTTCAGGAATAATGGGATCCACCTCGTATGTACCTAGCTTTGCCTCAGCCAGTCCCCTCCCAAACTAACATTTTAGCCTCGCCTGTTGGATAGTGTTGTTGATGCCCCAGTTGATTGAGCAATGGCGTATGAAGTCTGCAGAGGGCATCGCCATCGGATTCATCTCCATTTGGTTTCTAGGGGATGTTTTCAACTTGATTGGAGCTCTCTGGGCCGGTTTATTGCCCGAAGTCATTTTTCTTGCTATCTGGTTCTGCATTGCTGACTTCTTGATGATCACATCCTTCTTTTACTACACCTACATCTACCCTAAGCACCACCACAAGAAGACAGCGCGTGCAACGTCGCAGTCCTCTTCTACGGAGGAGACCCACTTGTTGAGAAGAAGATCGTCGGCCCTCACTGAGATTGCGATGCAACCTCAATCCCAGAGCGTGATGATCAAGTTTGTGTTACCCATTGTCATTGTCATTGGTGCTGGGTGCTTGGGCTACTTCTTCAGCGACCCGTCTACTCCGAAGGATGATGCGCCTCCTCCATCGATCTCTATCGGCCCTCAAATAATTGGTTATCTTTCGGCCGTGTTGTACTTAGGTGCCCGTATCCCACAAATCATCCAGAATCACAAGAGACGCTCTGTTGATGGTTTGAGTTTGCTATTTTTCATGTTCTCCACCTTGGGTAACCTCACATATGCGGGCCAGATCTTGTTGTTCAGAAGCGACTCGCAGTACATTTTGCTCAATTTGAGCTGGTTGCTAGGCTCATTGGGAACCATTTTTGAAGACTTTATCATCTTCCTCCAATTCTACATGTACAAGGACTCTCATGTGGCGGTTGATGCTGCCTGATGTTCCTTATTTATCTTAGTTTAGACGCACTTCTTATTCAGACCCTAATCGGTATATTCATTTCTAAAGTGGCCCTTGAAAAAAATCATCAATGGACCAATCAGTACTGAACATGTTGAAGTCAATGATCTGCTGAGCATTGTAATCTCCACAAGGACTTATCGCTTGACTGCGATGCACCTCCAACTCCGAATGCGACTGCTGTACGCCGTACTTGGCTTGATTACCATCTTCAATTGCCGCAGTGACCGCAACAAAATTTGTGTTATCAACTACTCCAGATTCAGCAAAGCTTGTACTTACGTTTGTAGTGGCCATGCACAATTCCATTTCAAACTTTACCGGAAAGTTGAAGGTGTCATTCTCTGCTAAAGAATGCAAGCAGATCCAAAAGTTGTCTGTCTGAATAGTCTTGAGCAAGTCATCTCCTTTGAGCAAATGATCTTGCATAGCTCCTTCGCTGTAGTAGCAAAATTTACTAATGTCTCCAACGTCATGCATTTGAGTTGGAACGTTCTCGGGAATCATATTGAACAATTCTTCCTGTTGGCGTTTAGTCCAATTAATTGAAGCCTTTTCAAGTTCCAAATTGTCCGCAAAAAACTCCGGCAAGTCCAATAACTTGAATACACGCCCAACCGTTTTCCAGCATTTCCAAGCTTGGAAATACCTTTCACTCAACAATTTGCAAAGCTTAAGCTTCCGAGAAACGAAAGATTGACATCTGAGTACCAATTTATTCAACTGATGAACCAAATGTGCTGAGTTCTGGGATTTTTGGGCCACCAAGAGGGAGCAGTTGAGTCTTACGTAAAGACCAATGCCAATCAATGAGATAAAGTTGCAATATATCGTGAGGATTGGGCTAATGTGGAAGAAGAATGAAGGATTCACGAGCTTACTCTTCATGAAATTTAACTCACAGCAGTAAATGTTCATTTCCAAAAACATAACCGATAGTACCTTGCGAAAAAAGAAGAACTCCAATTCAGAATCATCTCGGGACTTGAAATACAAGTAGAAAAAATAATGGATTTGACTGATGAATAATTTTAGTACCATCTGGATCTGCAAATTTAGCGTCAGTAGCGTGATGCAAGCATACTTGAATTGCTTTTGCCCTTGGAAATAATCCGATGGAGTTCCAAAAGCTCGTCGTACTCTTTGTTCAAATTCGGTTAATTCTTGGAGGCAATCGCAAGCCTTGAAAATGGTCATTACATTTTGGGTTCTCTTAAGCAATGAGGCTCCTGAATTCATTAGATGATGGATTTCACTCATCAGATCGCATACTTCCTTCTCTAGATGCAAATCTTCAATATTGGACGATAAAGGTGAAAATTGCGGTAGCATGGTGTTGTACAGATCAGGGCCGACTATCCTTGGTGAGTTGAATAAATAGGACATGGTGAAATCTAGCCTCAACAAAACATACCATAATTTTCTCTTCAAGTTACATGCCCGTTCACTTGGCTTTGAGACACCAGTAACGTAGCTTGGATCGCGTTCCATTGACAAAGTATAAGCCATCTGAATCAATTGAGCATGATTGAAGCAGGTGCGCATAGCGCTGAATCCCACTTCGCTTTCCGATGAACACATTTTTAGAATACATTGCATTAAGTTTGCCTGCAAAGTCAAAAGCAGGACTTTCTGGCCCTTTGAGCCACGTTCAATAAAACTGGAAGCTATTGATACCGCAGATAGCGATATTTGACAATCTTTTAATGGCTTGCTGCCGGGGAAAGGGGGTCTCACTGAGTGGAGGGCAGCTTCATTTTCGCTAACAACGTTGTTAAAGAATGAGACGTATGCCATGCGCAACATCAATAGTATGATACCAATGATGAGCTCATCTTGGTGTGAAGTGATGGAAATAAAGTCTACCTCTCCTTTGTTTGAGAACCGGAAAAGTCTGTAAATCTGGAAGCTTACCCACGATTCATCAAGAACGGGATAAACAGGATAAATCACATCAAAAAACCGACTCACGTAGCCCAATAAAGAGTATTTTCCGGGAAGAATCTTCTTTAAGGTTTCCAACAGGCGATTATCCAAAGGGACACTATCGTAACTTAGACCATAGTATTGCCCATAACTGGAGAAATGCTGCTTCATTTGATTTATGTCGAGCCGAAGAGATTGTGCCTCTTGGATGCTGGGAATGTAATTCTTTCCAAACCGAGCCTTTGTGGCCGCGACCAACTCTTCTCTAACGGATATGGGTTCTATGCAATGTAGGGTCTCTATGATTGAAGTGCACTTAGTTCTTTTCTTCCAGAACAAATTTATTCCGGGCTCTTGCTGCGACAACTCCAAGAAGTAAGATGACCGCTGCGAGCGGCTGAAGTCGCGGAACATATAGAACCCAGGAACCTTGTCGTGTATCTCTGCAAATGTGTTGATGTGAGACATGGGTGTCGACAAATCCATATGTAAATTGACCATGTGCTCTGACAGTATGACTGGGTTGATACCAACCAAGTATTCACTATGCTCCAGAATCACCAGTGTGAAAGAGGTGGCGTTGGAAGATGAGGACAATGAGCTGGGCGGATCGAAAGCGCCCAGAGTGAACAGGTCAGAATCATTTTCTAATCTTCGCGTGCACGCCTCAACCTGAGCCACGGTGAGTGGTTCCCACAGGCTGCTGTTTGTTGGAGCGTGGGGTTCGTAAACGCATGACTCGGGGCATTTGGCCCTGATACATGCTTCGCACGGTAGCTTCTTATCACATTTGGCTTTTTTGGAGCGGCATCGTTGGCAAACAACCGTTAATCTGTTTCTCTTGCGGCGATTTGAGCCTTCTTTCATGGCGAGGGTGGTGGAAGTCTCCTTGCAAATGGTATATAGCCACCGGTTTGTATATTTTTAGCTATGTAATATTGCCCCGCGCGCGCAGTCCTTGATGGAACAGCTTGAGCATTAGCGTCATACAAGATCAGAGTTTTTTTGAAGAGAGAAAGATTGATAAGCAATTTAAATGACGTAGACAATAAAGAGCTATTTCAAACCATGGATAATATAGATTTACGTTTGGCCTCTTGAGCTCAATGTGCTTATCTGCCCTGATCGTAAATTCTGTGTCGTGTGTATTCGCCCAGTGTCAGGCCGGCCGACGATTAGTGGCATTGATAAGCTAGAGGTGCCCTCGAGTTCTGGACCTTCAAGCTGTCTATTATTTACCCCTAAGGATTAATATAAATGAGTGTTTGTAAAAAGTATGTGAATAAGAGAATGTAAATGAGAGTGATGAATGAGTTAATTTAAATGAGAGTATATGAATGAGAGTATATAAATAAGAGCCTTAATGGGTATTAACATCCTCCCTCTGCTATTCATCCATCGTAGCCGAATTCGCGGAGACGGACCTCCATCCCATTTCTTTCTCGAGCATAGATCAAGTTATTGCGCATCATCATTTGTACAATCTTCTCCTCCGGTGCACCAGCAGTTACCTTGATCCACTTATCCAGCGATGGCCCATGGGTCACTAACAGTTTCACCATTTGATTTATTAGAGTTAGCGACCGCTTAATGCTTTCCTTGAACATATCCTCGTCCATCATGCTAGCATTTTCCCAATCAAGCAACGCGTGTAACTTGGCCACCACGCGCTTTACATGTTGGTACAACCTCTCCTCGACTTTCTTCACCTTGGCAACGGCAGTTTGCCCCTCCGCGAGTCGATGCTCGAGCTCCTCCTCTAAACTTCGCGATTGGTGCAATTGCATTTCTAGCGACTCCATCTGCGCTGGATGACGTCGTATCTTCTCCTGTAAGAGCCTATCAAACTCTTTGTAATCCTCTAAAATTCGCTCTATATCTTGGGTTTCGTTCTGAATTATGCTTATCTCGTTCTCCATCAGATCAGATGCTTGGCTTTGTTCCATCACTGCCGTTTTCGTGAGTGATGCCGCCGTGGCGATTCCAATCAGGTCATTCTTCATGGGCATGTAAGGAAGCAGCTTGTGAACCTCAAGAAGACTTAGTAGCTCCACACATTCGCGGGTTTCGTCGTCCCAATTGTCATCAGTAACCTCTTGGGAGAGCTTATTATTTGCTGCTTTGGCCTGCTCGAGAAATTTCTTAGTTCTTTCTATGTCACCCTCCAATCTTTTCACATATGTCTCCTGAGCAGCATTCCATGTTGGGAAATCCGAAGCAGATTTGCTTTTCTGCAAAAGCTGCTTTATCTTTTGTTTCTTACTTTCCATAGAGTGGTGTTGATGATGCGCGTATTGTGCTCGGCTGCGATTCAGCCCCACCAATACCTCGACAATGGACTATTGACCGCATGCAAAATTTACACCAGAAATCACATCCAGTTATAAGAGACCTGCAAAATTGTGTTTGAAACAGCCCGAACATAAACCGTTTCTTATGTCATTTCATCGAAAACAATACCCCAACAGTGCAATACACCCGTGCATCTCGCTCCAGAACACTAAGTTTTTCGGAATCGCCGTTCTGGCACCAACTGTGTTCATAGCAATGTCTCAAATTTCCCAGGCTGCTTTGCAGAGTCTTGACGACAACTCCAGAAAGGAGATCTTGGAGTTCATTGAAGCCGAGAACTCCAAGTCCAAGGTGCAAATGTCCATTCACAACTTCACTGACATGTGCTTCAAAAAGTGCAACGAGAACAGACCGATCACAAGCAATGCGTTGGACAAGACCGAAGAACAGTGCTTGTCTAATTGTTTGAACAGATTCTTGGACACTAATATCAAGGTTGTTCAAGCGTTGCAAGGCCAAAAGTGATTGCCCGAATTATTCTCTTGTAAATATAATACATTAATAGACATATTGCTGAAACTACACATATTGTTGAAACTCCGAGACTTTGGCGCAAGTTTCACGTAGGTCGCATTCGAGTGTTCCTTCCAGAGCCGTGACTTTAGCCACATTACGGAGATGTTCCACATTTTGCTTCAAGAGAAATGCAGTATGAGAATCCCCCACTCCGAACTTAGCATTGCGTTTGCCCAAAATGGCCCACGAGCCGATAAAATCATATTTGTACAGCAACACTAATGCAGATGCCTCGGCATCTCCCGACAGAAAGAAAACGGAAAGTATCTCTCGGTGGCATTTTAGCGCCGCATTCACAACTTCTATTCCGCTATCTGCATCTACCAAGAATGGGTCGATGATAAGCTGGTTTAAGGTGAACATGAGTCGCGAAAAACACACAAGCACCGACATTTTAGTATGATGGGATATAAGGAAAGCTGCCTGTTCGAGTAGAAGAGTGAGAACCCCGTTGGTTGGCCCATCGTTGCCTCTTCCACGCACATGCGATATCAGTCCAAGAATATTCCTATCGAGAATCTCCACGAACTGTATGGGCGTAGCCTTGTTCAATTCATGCAACTGGTATAAGGCAGCATAGGCGGCAGATAACAACTGGCTCGACTTGGGCGCGGGAGTAAGACTCGGAAGAAAGTTCAAGCTTGCTTCTATCGCTTCCCGAAACACGTGCACTAGACCAGACTTTATCAAGATATCACCAAGATCACATTCTAGAAATAGAGTCACTAACTGACATCCAAGAGTCCGGTAATATGTATCAGAGTCATCGAGAACATTAATCATGAACGTGGTTATGGTGGGCCAAGCGCCATCAAAACCAGACCAACACTTCCCCACTCTTATAACCGGAACCACCCACGAAAGGGCTTTTTTGTCGCTTGATTTCTTCCACTCGTCTCTCTTTCCTTCCTCTGATGCTGTACTGTATCTCAATCCAAGAGCTGGTTGTAAGCCCAATGTCTTGGGCGTAGTCTTTTTGTATCCAGCAGCTGTGAGTTTGGGATTGCGAACATTGAGCAAATGAGGCGTTAGGAGTTGAAAGTATTGCTGCATGTGAGGCGTCATAGCTTTAACGGGAAGGGTTGCGGATTTGGCAAGTTCAGCATTAGACCAAGAAACGTTGGGGTTCATGTAAACGGCGATCACGCGCATAAGATCAAGCTGAATGTCTTTGGATGATTTGAAAAAGAGAAGAGTGGCTAAATCCAAGGACAATTTTCTTGATGGCCCATTTGAGTAGTCAATATCCAACCATGTTTCTAGCTTTGCTAGTAGAGTCTTGGTTTCTTCGGCCGAAAGCTCATTCTCTTGAGTATAGGCATATAGTTGTTCCATGTCAACAGATCCAGATAGAAGCGAACTCATCGTTTTTGCCTTTACATCTGGCACTATTTCCTCTATTAGAGCCATGGTTGCCGTGGGATAAAAATGATTACTAGATCAATTGGCACAGGGCTATTTTCAAGTTAATGCTCGCGCATACACTCGGGTTCCATCGATAATCGCGTTCTGCTGCTTTCAACTTTACTAGCGACTAAAGCAGTGGAGACATCTCGGGACCACGAATAGAGACTATATACTGACCACTTTCATGGAGCTTGCAGAAATCTTATAAACTCGTGTGTCATGTTTCGCTTTATCAGACGGTTCTCATTCAAATGCCCAATCACCATTTCCCCCGAGGTCACCCAAGCACTCAACGATAGAGTCCCGGTAGTATCGCTTGAATCAACAATTATTACCCATGGATTCCCTTATCCGGCAAATATCGAGATGGCCCGGGCTGTTGAGCAAAAAATACGTGACAACGGATGCGTTCCGGCTACATGTGCATTTATTAGGGGAGAACCCATAGTAGGTCTTTCCGATACCCAATTGCAGTATCTTTCAGAGCAGCAGAATGTGAACAAAGTATCTCGCCGTGATATTGGGGTCACTATGGCCCAGAAGCTCAATGGCGGTACCACGATTGCTGGCACAATGATTCTCTCGCACTTGAGTGGAATCAAAGTGTTTGCGACCGGTGGCTTGGGTGGAGTCCACAGGGATGGTCATATTACGATGGATGTCAGTGCCGACCTTACAGAGTTGTCCAGAACACCCGTTACGGTTGTGTGTGCTGGGCCCAAGCTGATCTTGGATATCCCTAGAACAATGGAATATTTGGAAACTCAGGGTGTTCTTGTGAGCACATACAATGACGATGGAAGAGCACATGTTGAGGTGCCAGGGTTCTTCTGCCGAGAATCGGGCGTCAAATCTCCATACTCTTTTTCATCGTGGAACGAGATTGCTCATGTGGTTCACTATCTGAACAACTTGATGGGTATTTACTCCGGAAATTTAATTTGCATTCCTCCACTGGTAGACACTGCTCTTCTGAGCGAGTTCATCAATGAGATTATTGATAGTGCCAACTTTGAAGCAGCTGAAAGAGGCGTATCCGGCAAAGAGTTGACCCCATTTTTGCTTCAGAAAATCGCCAAAGACACAAAAGGGAAATCAGTCAAATGCAACAAGGAATTCGTGATGCAGAATGCGGAGGCAGCTTCCAAGATTGCGACTGAACTCATAAACCTTGAGCATGGACGAAAAGTATGTATGACATCGTGATCTGCTATTCTTCCTACTAACACATAGCTGTCTTTCCAACCGTCAACCGGCATCGCGAAAAGAGTAAAGAAATCAGATAATATGGGATCCAACAATTCCAAAGGGGAAATAATGGAAAAAACTGAATCGATCCCTGACAAGATCGACACTATCATAATCGGACTGGTTGCAGTTGACACTATTAGTAGAACTGCAAACAAAGCGGTCATTGGAGATTCCAATCCCGGAAAGCTGAGGACTTGCGTTGGAGGAGTTGGCTACAATGTACATTCTTCATATAGAAATGGAGCCCGTGGCCAAGGTATGAACAGAACATCCAGATTGGTTTCACTTGTGGGTAATGATTTTGCAGGAAAATCGATATTGTCAAAGCTAACATCTGGTGGAGAAGACGTAAGTGGACTTTGCATAGTCGAGGATAAGGAAACAGCTCAATATAATGCGATCATTGATGCTAAGGGTGACTTAATTGTTGCCGTGGCAGATATGCAAATTATGGAAGATTCAACTTGGCTGGAGCATGTAACCAAAGAAATAGCTAGAGCACAGCCACGCAATGTCATCATTGATTGCAATCTTCTTCCAGAAATGCTAAGTCATATTATTACCGAAGCGAAGAAGCTACCTATTCTTCCGAGAATTATTATCGAACCGACTTCGCAGCTCAAACTGACTCGAATTAGTGAGATGAGCTCGAATAGCTTAGGAGTCTTCCCCAACAGTTTTATTCTGCTAATTACACCAACTTCAGCGGAACTCGAAACAATTTTTTCATCCTTTAGTAGCAGAGGACATTTTGATGATTATGATGGATGGTTTCCCGTTTTAGATGCGTTAGGAATCGACTCGGCCTTTCGCGAGAGGTTGAGCGCCCTAGCAACTAAAGACACAGTTATGGCAACCCTCTTGAGGCAAGGATCTCTCCAACAAGCTTTTCAACTCCTTCCGTATATTCCAAATATACTCTTAAAACTTGGTGCACAAGGTTGTGTGCTCATTAGATTGAGCACTGACGTGACAAGTTACAAGTCAGTTCCCACGACTTCACCTTACAAACCAGCTTACATGATAGCTTCTAGTGGAAAGGATTTGGATGATGGTAAGAAAATGGGAGTAGTGGTGCAGCATTTTGCAATTCCAGGTGAGAACCAAAATTTGGAAGTTGTTGATGTTACAGGGGCAGGAGATACGCTTTTGGGGAGCTTAAGCTCCAACCTTATTTATAACGACTGGCTTGGATCTGATCTCGAAAGTTTGGAACAAGAGTGGGGCTTATGGGAATCCATCTACAAAGCGCAATTAGCGAGTGGGAAAAGGTTAACAGGCAATAATAAGAACTGATCATCTAAATTGAGAATTCAACGCCCTGATTGAAGATCTAATAATCCCAGAGATGACCTCGATTGTTGCAACAGCCGTATCAAATGAATGATCTTATAGGGGACAATTCGGACCAATCGCGACTGGACTGCTAGTCAGCAATAAGAATTTGAGTTCATAGAATAACCAAAGTTTACTCAAGTAGCTCTTAGCATGATCCCACACAAGTTGAATATCTGGATAATACTAAATATTGCATGTTTGAAACTACAAGTCATTCTTAAGACCGAAGACTGGATAGCTACTGTCCTTCCTATATAGGGCTCTCCACAAATCGCACCACAACCTAAAGCTCCTGTTGAAGTTAAGAGACGCACCTTTTCTCACTCTCTGGAAATATGTGGAAATTTATCAGACCCGCTTTTACCAGGGCTAAGCCTGCTCTCAGCAGAAAGGCCTTCATTGCTACTCCATTCGCGAAAGCAACTACCACTGTCGTTGCCACATCTTTGTATGTGGGAACATCGCTTGTTCTCAATGATGCCTCAACTTCTCTGTTGGAAGGTGTGACCGTTGATTCTTCTGTCAGCCCTTTCCCGGTTGAGCTCAGCAATAGCAATTTGGTTGGTTCTAAGCACAACTTGATCGCCACAGGCGTTCGCAGTGTGACTTTTGTCGGCTTCAAGGTTTATGCTGCTGGGCTTTACGTTCAGGCGAGTGATGAGGCCAAAATCGCCTCTACAGTGACTGAGTATTTGAAGAAGCACGAGCTTCAAACTGTTGACCAATTGCTTAATGACAAGGATCTCTCTCAGAAACTTGTGGACGATATCTCTCTGAAAATCTCTTACGCTGTTAAAATTACTCCTGTCAGAAACACCGACTATGGCCACTTACGTGACGGTTTGACTAAGTCGATCTTGGCCCATCCAATGTCTAAAACCATGAGAGAGGAGGTGGGCCAAGGGGTGGAGCAATTGAGAAACATTTTCAAAGGGTTCAAGGGCTCTGTGGCTAAGAACGACAACTTGTGGCTTGTGGCCAAGAATGACGATGTTACTGTATTGCACGAGGCCAAAAAAGTGACTAAAATGGGAACTGTCACCGAGCCTTCCATCAAGAGAGTGTTGTTGGTGCTGTACCTCAGCAGTGCTAGACCGTTGAGCGAACCACTACGTGCAAGCTTCATGTCTTACGTATCGGGTAAGGTGTAAGGTTACCGAGGTAGCCAAATTTGTATATAGGTTCTCATTAATATGTATTACGTGCTGTGATCCGTTTACAGATAGCGGTGGGGATTAGCGGCGGGAAACGTCTATTGTTTTAAAATACAACCAAGGAAGAAAACATCAAGTGAACATGCAAGCGTCTTACATAATAATGGACTCTTGTTCAACGTTGCTGGAGATGGTCTTGTGAGGCAAAACCTTGGCACCGTTGACGTAGATTTCATTCTTGATCTCGACATCGTCACCCAAAACGGTGCAACCCTCAGTTCTGGCCCACTTGCCGATTCTGGAGTTCCAGCCAACAATGGTGGACTTGACCAATGCGTGGTCCTTGACCTCGGAGTTGGCCAACAACACAGATCTTTGGATTCTAGCACCCTCACCAATGACAACATTAGGACCAATAACCACATCTGGGCCAATCAAGGCACTTGGGTGGATCTTGGCAGTCTCGTCAATCAAGACGTTACCGAGAACGTACTTCTCCTTGGACAAAGCCGCTGGGTTCTTCTTGTGGACAGAGTCCAAGTAGAGGACGGTACCAGACAAGAAGTCCTTTGGTTGACCGACATCCATCCAGAAGCCCTCCAAGTCAAAGGAGTACAATTGCTTCTGCTCGACCAAGCGAGGGAAAGTCTCCTTTTCGATGGAAGTTGGCTTCATCTCGATGGTGTCAATGACAGATGGGTTCAAGATGTACAAACCAGCGTTGATTCTGTTACCAACAAACTCGACTGGCTTCTCGACAAATCTGTCGATCAAGTTAGCAGTGTCTCTGTCGTGAACAATGACACCGTACTTGGATGGCTCGTCGACCTTGGTAGCAACGATGGTACCAGCAGCACCGTGAGCCTTGTGGAACTTGGCCAACTCTGCGAATGGGTAGTCGCAAATGACGTCAGAGTTCAACACGAAGAAAGGAGTGTCGTCCTTCTTCAAGATCTTCTCGGCGAGCTTCAAAGGACCGGCGGTTCCCATTGGCTCTTCTTCGAGAGAGAACTCGATATTGACACCGTATTCCTCGGCGGTCTTCTTCAAAGCCTTCTCCATGTCTTCTGGTCTGTAGTTGACAGCCAAGACAATGTCGGTGACGCCGGCAGCAACCAAAGCTTCGATTTGGTGCATGATCATAGGTCTGTTACCGAACTCAACCAATGGCTTTGGCTTAGACAAGGTCAAAGGTCTCAAACGAGTACCGAAACCGCCAACAAGAATGATAGCCTTCATGATATATTTCTGGGTATGAGTATTAGGGGGGCAGGAATAAAGAACGGGGTTAAATGCTCACACTTGGGTGTCGTCACTGCTCTAAATGTCAAAGAACAAAAAGAAGGGGAAATAGGAGGCTCGCGAAACGGCGTACTTTTATAGAATGAAGAGGCCAACGGACAAACAAATAAAAAAAAAAAAGCGTCGCGCCGACACCAACAATATATGCACACCGCGACCACCGTGTCTTCAGCCTACATCAAAATTAAAATTCGCCATGGCCAGGAAAAAAAAAAAAAAACCAGCAAGCCTATACCATGCACTATCGAGGAAAAATGAAGAAATCCCGGCCTTGCGCTACACCAAGGCACTTTGCCGAGAAGACGATCCCTCACACTTTTTTTTTGTTTTGTGGAGAACAAGTTTCCCAGGGCACACTTGCGGTGGTGGTTGGTAGTAACATTTGGCACAACGGTATCATGCAACATCTGACTTGGCTCTTTTTTTTTCCACGACGCATGGCCGATCCCATTGTATGCCGGGTATCTTGAATGTCACCGCCGTAGGGTCAGGGGCACGCGAAATTATGACGTACGTTAGAAGCAGGCCATTTCGGGCAAAATTCCAGATTTACTACCACAAGCTACAGACTTGTCTCCCGCCGTGGCCACATGGTCAACTACCGCATAGAGGCCCGAAAATCAAGACGGCCACTCTGAGTTTCACCTCGTAAACGCTGGTCCTGCAGGCGTGGCACACTCGATTATACGCTCTGGCGGATAATGCTACGCGTCCGCGCCAGGGAAAATACCGTCGCGACACATAAGAATGCGGCGTTCATAAAAGTAGAGGGTGCGGCAGGCCGTTACAAGTAAAACGGGTGTTTGTAGTGGGTGGTACCAATGTTGTCACCGTTGTTCGCACCTTTCTACTTGCGTATCCACGCTATTCCTCCGGAGCCTTGTTTGTGCCCGAGTTATTTATATCTTTGTTGTGGTCAGTAGCCACACGTGCTGCGCGACGCACGCCTGCTAGAGCTATACCCAATGGTTGATCTATATGCGCAGATGGTTATGGCCCGCTCGATTATGTTTCTTATGCTAAGTCCTATGTTGGTGTGGGCAAAAAGGCCCCGAATCGTCGGTATGCTGATGTAGATTGTCGCGACCAGACACTAGATGGCCACGAACTCCAGGTGCCCACATCCCACGCACTCCAGGTGCCCACATCCCACGCACTCCAGGTGCCCACGCTAAGTTATCCCCGGTATCATTAAATGCACACGTAGCCCCGTCTCCACCACATGCCTCTCCACGCAAACAAAATGAAGCCGCAGCTGGAAACCAAGCAAATCGCCGTGAACCGGAAGTAATTGTCCAAGCACCCTGCGCTGCCGCCGCAAAGGTCCATCTGGCGGCCGTACAATAGCGAAAACGAGATGCTGCCGATCGCAGGCGCCACCATGAACGAGCCCCAGGTGGAGCCCATCATGTCCACGCCCCAGATCGATGCAATGATGGTCGGGTAGATGGTGAACAAGCCGCCGTAGCTGAGGCCGCTCAACACCGACACCGGGGTGAAGGTGGGGGCATACAACGCCGCAAGCTGGCCCGCGGCGCCCAAAAGTGTCACCGCAAGCAAAAACCACACCTTGCACACGGGGTACCGCCGCTCCGGACTCAGGATCCAGTCGGCAATGACCCCGATGAAAAGCCGAATGCACGTGGACAGCGCTGCCACCCACGACACCTGGTCTGCCACCGGCATGGCGCCGTCGGTCACGAGATCAACCATCAGCCCCAAGTTGTTCTGGAAACTCTCCAACGGGCCCACGTTGAGCACAAGCGACACCAAGAGTACCCATGCAGACTTGTCCTTCAAGAACCGCACGTAGCGTGCGCGGTGGTCCACGGGCTCGATTGTCAGCCGGAGGGACCGCAGAGGCTCGAGGTCGAGGTCACTCGTGTCGCTGTCGCTGTCGGGCGCCAACAACGGCTCCTGGTCGCCGAAAATCACCTCCTGCTCGATGGTAACGATGGAGTTGGCCACGAAGTTGAGAACCCCCACCACAAGGTACAACACGGCAAAGAACCGGAATACGCGGTATAAGTCAAGGTCTGGCAGCTCGGGCACCTTGAAGTAGTTAAGCTTCATGATCTGCGAGCCTATTAACGACGAAATGCCGTAGCACGTCACCGGCATGGATATGGCCATGCTCTTGTGGTTGGGGTAGATGCGGGCGCACGTAAGCAAGCTCAGAAAGTACAACGACGACGTGGCCAAGCCGATGAAGCAGAAACTCACGGCCATGATCACCAAGTTGCGGGAGTCCAACTCGGTCTGGGCGCCAAAGTCGCCCGAGATCTTCACCAAGTAGGCATTCACGGTGTAGGCAGGGCAAAAGGCCCAGATGGAGATCAACGTGAGCAACGCCGGCGAGTACTTATCCGCAAGATAGCCCAACACCGGGAGACACAAATACATTCCCACTGCGGATAGCGACACAATGAAGTTGATCTGGGTATATGTGAGGCCCACGGCGTTGTGGAGGGACCGGGCAAAGAGCGAAAAGAGCATGATCGACCCCAGCGAAAGACAGGAGACCAAGGCGATGACAAACGCCCACCGTTTGAGGTGGACGAGGTCGTAGCGCTTCTCTAAGAAGTTTTTGATGTGGCGGGTGGTCGCGTGGAGCGGCGCTTTCATGCTGGAGGAGAAGGTGGAAAGAATAGGTTTATCTGTGGAGTGGAGAGGTGTGCAGGTGATAATGACTCAAGAGAAGGTTCGGCGCGCAAGACTGACAGAAACTGCGGAGGACTAAAGAAGCTGCGCAGTTGAGACGAGGAAAACAGAGGGAGAAGATGGCAGAGAAACGCAAGACGGTTCTTTTTTTTTTTATCTTTTTTTCTTGTTTCTGAGGCATACGCCTGTAGCTCGGGTATAAACCTTGTAGGTTATTGCTGTGGATTCAATGGCCTTTTCAGCATTTGGCACCCTATTCGCACTCACTGTGCCTTGGCCACTCACAATCTTTGTGTGGTCTAGAGCGATATAATACAAAAGGCCGCCCGATCTTAATAGCGATCGCTGAACTTGGCCTTCGAGAATCATAGCCACCCGATCTTCATAGCCTACTGTAATCTCTCTGTTTTGGCATTGTTTTGGGGGTTCTCAGCCTCATCTATATCCAGTCTCATCTACTGTGAAGCTAGACGCACCTCTTGAGCCAATACCATGCGATGTAATGTTCGCCATCGAAAACTAAAACATTGTTTCTAGGACCGAAATACAGCAATCTCGATGAATAATCTACATTGGTCAGCTACTGTGGATATGTTTCATTCTTTTTAATCATGACATAGTACAACGCCTACTTATAAATAGCTCATAAACCGCTCGATCTCGCCCGCAGAGCCCAACCAGATACCCGATTTGTCGTGGATACCCTTAGGAAGGATGTCCAAAATACGCTCGCCCTTGTCGTTGACAGCAGCACCTCCCGCAGCTTCCATCAACATCGCCATTGGGAAGCACTCGTAAAGAATTCTCAACTTACCGGTCTTCAGCTTGGTGTCGGCTGGGTAGGCGAAAATACCTCCGTACAACAATGTTCTGTGGATGTCAGCCACCATGGAACCAACGTAGCGGGCAGAGTAAGGCTTACCATTCAACTCTTCTTGAGGCTTCTTCAAGTCCTCAAGGTATTTTTTAATGTTATCCGACCAGTAGTAGGAGTTACCCTCGTTGACAGAGTAGATGGCTCTCGATTTTGGAATTCTCAAGTTTGGCTGGGTCAAAATGAACTCACCCAATTGAGTGTCCAAAGTAAAGCCATTGACACCTCTGCCAGTGGTAAGCATAAGGTGAGCCGAGGCACCATACATGGTGTAGCCGGCAGCAACCATTTCAGTTCCCTTTCTCAAGACATCACGGATGGAGCCAGACAGGTCATCCTTCAAGCGGTAAACACCGAAAATAGTACCGACAGAGACACCCGCATCGATGTTGGACGAGCCATCGATTGGATCGGTGCAAACTGCGTAACGGCCACCGCCCTCAAACACAATAAGGTCCTCCTGCTCCTCAGAAACGAGGACCTTGACGTTACCACTGGATTTCATGGCATTGATGAAGATCTCATCACCAATGACATCCAATTTCTTTTGCACGTCTCCAGTGGAGTTGGCGGTACCAGAAATACCAATGAGGTTGACCAACTCGGCTCTTCTAATGTTATGGGCAATGAACTTGAACGCAAATTGAAGAGAGTTCAATAAGAGCGACAATTCACCGGTGGCGTTGGGGGCATACTTTTGCTGTTCCTCGAGAATGAAACGGGTTAAGGTGATGATGTCGGTCTCGACATGCATTTGCTCAGAAACTGATTGTACCATGGTTTATATGAATGCGGGGAAGTTGGAGATGCGAAAGAAAAGATATCGTTGATGGGGTTAAAGAATAGCTTTGTTATAGACGGTTCTTCGCAGTGAGCTTACAGTTTCAGACAATTTATGGTCAATCACGAAACCTGTGGGAGAAAAGAAGCAAGCAAGCTAAACAATTGTGCCGGGGTAGCTCGGACCATACTACCCCAGAGCTTTATATGCCACACCCGGGGAATTAAGGAACCATGGCATATTTCTTGCATACTGCGGCCCCATTCCTCGGACCCCCGGGGTTGCGGGTGAAGGGACGATTGCGCCTACAACCGTGTGGCCCATGATCAGGTTGGGAGCCAGCACGGCTTAGCAATTTTCCGTTGTTTTGGTTTTTGTCCCTGGCGGAAAATACTCACAGGTGCATTTGTGTAAGCGTGGTGTGACGTAGACAGAGGTGCCCGTTGCTTGTAGGACCAGCGACATTTTCGCAAGGTTAAAATGCCCGGTGTTTGCGTGCGTATTACACCCCACAAACCTGTGAAGGGCAAATGGATACCGGCGTTAAGTACTCAATAGAGAGAGAGAGAGAGAGAGATTTTCTTTTGAGTGGTCTGATTATGCTAGTGCTTATTGTTGTTTTTTTTTTTTTTTTTTTTAATCTATTGAATTTTTATTTTTCATTTGTGGCTTTTTCTTCCGGTCGTCTTGTGCCAATTGCCGTTTGTTTCCCCAAAGGTTTGAGCATGAGAATATTACAAATGCGCGTGTAGACCATGCCATTCGGAAAACACTTGCTTTAAAAAATCGAAAAGTGGCTTGATTTGGACACAGAATCACCCAATCACCAAGAACTCGCTCATACACTCCATCCTACTCTACAACCTCACAACAACGCTGGATCAATGTATTATTGTCGGCATCAGTAGCCTCGAGTGAAATCAGCCGAAACTGTGCAGTAGGGCGCTGGGGCGCGGCCCGGGATGTTCAACCTCACGCCCTCTTCTTGGCTCGCGCCATTGCCCGGTTCACCTCGTCTACAAGATTAAACCGTCCGTCTTCTTCTCGCTTGTTTTTCCTAGCGGCTGATGATGGAGTAGTCCACGCTGACGTAGCATGAAGCGACCGATAGACCCGTACCTTTTCTCCTTGCTTGTCTTGCTGGGCTGCGGCCAAATCACGATTGTACCGAGCACTGAGTGCTTCTACCACCTCTGAGGCATTGTACTGTTCCGCATGTGACGAGACCGCCTCAGACAGGGAATGTCCATTGGTAGATTCGGCGGGAGTTTGTGGTTTCTTAGGCACCAGCAACTTGGCAGCCCATCCTGACATTGTCTTGTGTCGCCGAGGGAGAAACTGAAGAAGGTGAAACCAGACCACCAAGAAGGTGAAATTAGAGCTTGGCGCCAGACGCGGCGTGTGCGCCCCAAGAATATGATCTCGCGCGTTTTAGAAACATGCTCTCGCCTGGAACTCTCCAAATAAGGGCCGGTGACGCTCTCAAAAACTGCCAATGAACCATGCATCCACGCGTCAATTTGGAATTTTGTACTCTTGAAGCAGGTTTTCTTCTTTGCTCTCTCCACCGTAGTGGCTGCTTCCCGACCCTTGCACTAAAACAGTGGATGCCACATACGCCAAAAGGTCACGTGCTCCGCCAATAACTGAACACGTAACTACGGTCTCACGTACGCACTTTTTCCACCTGATACCTTCTCTGCCGAAAACACCACCCACTATGAGTTTCCGTGTGTTGGACCTTGTCAAGCCGTTCGAGCCTTTGGTTCCTGAAGTTATTGCTCCGAAGCATAAGGTTCCTTTCAACCAGCGTGTCATGTGGACCGGTGTCACCTTGTTGATTTTCCTCGTGATGTCGGAAATTCCTCTTTATGGTATTGTGTCCTCTGACGGATCCGACCCTTTGCTTTGGCTCAGAATGATGTTGGCCTCTAACCGTGGTACCTTGATGGAACTCGGCATTACCCCGATTGTTTCTTCCTCCATGGTGTTCCAATTGTTGCTGGGCACCAAGTTGATCCACGTGGACATGTCTAACAAACAGGACAGAGAGCAGTTCCAAACTGCCCAGAAATTGTTTGCCATTGTCTTGTCCATTGGCCAGGCCACCGTCTATGTGTTGACTGGAATGTACGGCCCTCCAAAGACCTTGGGCACTGGTGTTTGCTTGTTGTTGACCTTGCAATTGGTGTTTGCTGGCATCATTGTCATCTTGTTGGACGAATTGTTGCAAAAGGGCTACGGTCTTGGTTCTGGTATTTCCTTGTTCACTGCCACCAATGTGTGTGAGCAAGTGATGTGGAAGGCTTTTGCTCCTACTACCTCTGCTTCTGGTAAGGGTGCCGAGTTTGATGGTGCCGTGATTGCCTTGTTCCACTTGTTGGGATCCAGAAAGGACACCAAGAGAGCATTGTTGGAGGCTTTCTACAGACAAAACTTGCCTAACATGCTTCAAGTGCTCTCTACCGTGCTTGTGTTTTTCGCTGTGGTTTACTTGCAAGGCTTCAGACTCGAGATCCCAATCAAGTCCACCAGACAAAGAGGCCCTTACGCGTTGTACCCAATTAGATTGTTCTACACGTCTAACACCCCAATCATGTTGCAGTCCGCCTTGTCGTCCAACATCTTCATCATTTCCCAAATGCTTTTCATGAGATGGCCAAACAACCTCTTTGTCAAGATCTTGGGTTCTTGGGGCCAGAGACACGGCTCCGGTCAATTGTACGCCGTCAGCGGTTTGGCTTACTACATCCAGCCGCCAACCTCTTTGACCGAAGCTATGATGGACCCAATCAAGGCTGTGATCTATATCACTTTTGTTTTGGGCTCTTGTGCTGTTTTCTCCACCACCTGGATCGAAATCTCCGGTACTTCTCCTAGAGACATTGCTAAGCAATTTAAGGAGCAAGGCTTGGTAATTGCTGGCCACAGAGAAACCAGCGCTTACAGAGAATTGAAAAAAATTATTCCAACTGCCGCTGCTTTTGGCGGTGCTGCTATTGGCGCTTTGTCTGTCGTAAGTGACATGATGGGCTGCTTGGGCAGTGGTACTTCCATCTTGTTGAGTGTTACTACGATCTACGGCTACTACGAATTGGCCGTGAAGGAAGGTGGCTTTTCTAAGTCGGTCGTAGGTGGTTTTACTGATGGCATTTAAGCCCGCCTAATATTACTATGGCATTCTGTGCCATCATGAACCGAATACTTGTTCGATATAGAATGAATTGAATTTTTCGTCACGTATGTGTATCTGCGTAAGATTCTGCGTTTATTGACGGTACTCATGTCATTGGCAAACTAGATATATGCGTGTCAGATTGTGACATACAATCCACGAGTATTAAGCACCAGAAGAACCAAATTTGGAAGCCCACTCTTCGTATTCTCCCAAGCCTTCTGGTGAAACACTCGGTCTGATGTACTTCAAACTCTCAGTGAAATCCTCAAGTTGAATAGGTCGAATTTGATCTGTCGGCGTACTCAATAGCTTGTCTCCTAAAGACCGTAACGGTCCCATGGCACTATCCTTGGCTAAGAGAGTGATATCACTTCCGCTGAAGCCCTTTGTTAACTCGACAAGCTTATCGTAGTCGTCCTCCAGAAGCGTATTCTTCTGATATGCAAGTAACTTCCTGATCTGCAAGCGTCTGGTCTCATCTTCGGGGAGAGGAATATACACTCTCTTGGCGAAACGTCTTCTAGCGGCATCATCAATGCCCCAAGGCAAGTTAGTCGCTCCTAAAATCAAAACTCTGCTAACGTCTTCACCAGCAGAATCACGACCCGCTGCCGCAGAAGATAGCTCAGACCACTGAACCAAGAACTCATTCTTAATTCGGCGCATACTCTCCACTTCTCCTTCAGTTCTCGTGCCCAACAAAGAGTCAATCTCGTCAATGAACACGATCGAGGGGCTGAGTTTTCTTGCCAATAAAAACAATGCTTTCACCAACTTTTCACTCTCTCCCAAATATTTCGATGTCAACGATGACGAGCTAATAGAGAAGAATGTGGATTTGGATTCAGTAGCCACAGCTCTGGCAAGCATAGTTTTACCTGTACCCGGAGGACCAAAGAGCAACATTCCCCTGGTTGGTTCTCTCAAACCACGGAACAAATCTGGGCGCAAAAAAGGATAAACCACAGCCTCTTTCAAAGAGTTCTTCGCGGCATCTAAACCAACAATGTCATCCCAGTAGACCTGGTCTCCTCTCACAACAATGTCATTGAGAATCTGCCTGGCAGACAATTCGTCGATTCCTTTAATAGAATCAATCAACTTTTTCTGTTCATCAGGCGTCATTGAGCCGTCGTCAGCCTCCACTGGAACCTCAACAACTTCATCTTCTTCATACCCGTCAAGAATATCATCCATTGTGGGAGATGCTGGAATTGAGCTTTCTTCCTGGGTTTTTTGAATCGTCTTAGCGCGAGGTGCAGCTTTCGGTTTGGCTGGCGTAGGCTTGTTCAACGGCTTATAGTTGTAGGTGATGTTGGACTTCTTCGCCGGAGCAACAGTTTTTGCAGGTGGTTGTCTCGCCACTGGTTTAGTCACGGTGACTTTAGGAGCATGACTCTGTTGGCCAGCTGAGGAGGTTCTTTGCCCAGTCTTGACAACGGGCATCTTCACCTTAGGCCTGGCGCTCTGCGCTTGCATAATCTTTTGCACATTGATCGGTTTAGGAATCACGTAAGAATATTTCTTTGGCTCCGATGGCACAGTAGTCGTTGTACGAATGTCAGATGTGGATTTCGAAGTTGGTCTAATGCTTGCCTTAGGAGGCACCAACGAGTCAGGAGGTGATTCGGAGAGGCCAGAACGTGTCTTTTCTGGGGCTTGGACAACCAATCTCTTCGGTGGTGGCGGAGGAGGCTTCTTCTTTCGGATAGAGATATCCTCTAGTGATTTGCTCAAGTTAGACGAGAAGTAAGATGCCTCCGCAGCGTCGTCATCTAAATCTATCAAGTTTGTGGACAGAGAGGATGCATTGGAAGGAGAGGGGGTACGTCGAGAATTAAGACGGTCCCAAGTACTGGCTTTCATCTCTGTCTGATCAAAGTCCATGAATGCATCGGTGTCTGGTTTGGGTGCAGTCTTGACTGGTTTCTGCCACGAGATGTTAGCAGCGGTCTTGATGGCGTCTCTCTGCTGCTGAGGTAACTGATAAGAAGGAGCGCCCCGTAAAGATTTGATCATTTGACGAGGACCGCTTGTGCTATTCAAAGAGCGACTGCCGGGGTTGCTGGAGCGCAATGAAGGAACGCTCAAGTTATGCGAGGAGCCAGCGGAATGGCCAGCATGCTGGATGGGAGCAATCGGATTTTTGGAGCGGCGGTTCTTTTCATCTAGTAGTAGCTGGATTCGAACCAAGTGCTTCACGTTTTCGTCTCGTATGGACTTGAGTTCGCCCAAAAGAGCTTCCTCTTCCACCTGATTCTTGCCGAAACGCTTTTCCAAAAGATCAATTTTGAAGAGTAACAGGGTATGAAGAGATTTCCAGCCCTTCAATGCATCCTCTAGCTTTCCATCTTCTTCTAAGCTCAAATTCTTGATTGTGATGTTGCATACGTCGGAGTAAGTTTGCTGAAGCTCCTCCAAGATCGAGAGTTGAGGCGGCTTCTTTCTCAGAAACATGATGAAAGCGGTTTCTGAGGGATCGCAAGAAAGGAAAATGCAATTGGCACGTTTGGATATGCCGGTTTTTCTTCAAATTATCCACTCGATGCGTCAAACAAGTGTTGAGCAACTTACAATGCAAATGCTGGTAGTATTAAGGACAGAATGCTTCTCCCGTCTGTGTGCAGCCCCTCGCCGAAGTTGGTCGCGATTATGTACTTTATATGGCAAGTAGTGGTTCGAGTGCTTTTGGCCGAGGTCATTCATAATAGGACCAAGCCTTCTTTGTTGTAGCACCACATTTGATCTGCCTGAGAGTGTCACCCTTGTATCAATAATCTGTCTCAATGTTCATGACTAATTAGCAGCTCTTGTTGTGGAGATGCAGTCTGTCATCTCGCCTACATCCTAAAAAAGGGCACACAAGAAATAAAAAACCGGAGAAAAAAAAAAGCGAAGAGAAACAATAGACAATTCTACGACACTGGTTAGTGAGATGTAGTGATTTAACGGGATACCATAGAGTTTCTAACCCCCAAGATATTCTTTGTAACCACGTTTATCTAACCAGATCTTTCCAACGAAAAGCGCACTGTTCGAAAACCCACCATATTCCGTAGTCTGACAAGTCTACCCATAGTGCACCTCCCTAAATTAATAGGCGAGGCACGAGTAGTCGAGCTTTCAGCAAAAACTGAGCGATAACGGAATCTAGCGAGAGTCCAAACCCACTTCAGGCCATATGGCGGAAAAACCTGGCGGCAACTTTCAATTTTTCAAACTACTGCGGTTTCCATCTCACGCTTATATACTCTTCTCGCTCGGCCGGGTAACCCTTACAAACATCTCGCAGGTTTAGGTCAGTCGCAACCACAGCCATAGTGCAACCCGGTATAAAATGTGGTGGTTGCTATATTAAGTACATAAAGCCTACCCTAATTATGTTCAAGGGATTCTGAGCCATGTAGAGATCAAATCTCAATTATGTCTGTTGTGTTTTCGCTGTCAAAGTAAGTACAGGACAAGTTGGGCCATGTCATGTGGTCACTCCCAAGCTGAAATGACGATTCTTCCATTTTATAGGAATAAACCGACCGCTGATTACTATGCATGCTTTTTGATTCATGGAATGCTTCAAGTAGTGAGGAATGCAAATGATGGAATTTCTAAACCTGGGGAGCGTATGTTCCTGCACAAAACGACGCTATCAATACTACAAGTAGACAACACAAAAAGAGATCGAAAGAAAGAAGATAAAATGCCTTCTGTGGCTGATGTTCTAGTCTTTTGTGGCAGAATAACCGTCAATACCTTGATTTTGCTTTTACGCAATGTGTTACTATGTGTTCAATATTTATCTCGGTCGTTTCCCCAAGCATCTGATCTAATTGCCACTGTGTTCTTGGTATACTTGCTTTACCGAATTCTGAAAAGACTTTTGTCCATGTGGATTGCTTTAATAAAGTCTGCGGTGAAATTTTCCATATTTTTTGTTCTTTTTGTTTTGGTTTCCGCTATCTATATAAGAGGTGTACTGGTATTCTTCACCAAAGACATCCAATTCCTTTCTGAATTGTTCCACAAACTAGTAAGCGGGGACTTCATTTTCTATGGTAGTGCCACTGAACAGATACGCAGTATACTAAATGATGGCAATCGCTATTCAGGAGTTGACCTGCTCAGTTTTTCGGGCATCGAGCAACAGATACAGAATATGAGAAATGGGCTCGATAAATTTCTAGGAGCTAGCATCGAAGCCATCCAGAATATTCCCCATGAACAGGAGGAACCTTGGGTGTTTGGTAGTTTCAATTGATCGATTAATTTTAAATTATTATTAGGTGCTATATTCTATTTTTCTTCCTTATCCTTCTTTTTTTGGGGAATTTGATCGATAGATTGCAATCCGTGGTCTTCAAGGAGGAAGGTCGAGAGCAAGCAGATTGCAATCAATGGAATAGTGAAATAAAAAACATTCCGGATAGCTTTCATGTACATGGATCTTAAGACGTTAAGTTGACTAGAGGTCAAAGTTGAAGTGTCGGGCCGAACAAAAACATGGGCTTTGAAGTTCTGCAAGAAAGTCGTGGGTAAGTCATTTTGAACTGCCTTTGCTTTCAATTCTTTGAGCAATGAGTTCGTGATGATCAACGAGCAAAAAGCAACTCCGAGGGCCGAACCGAAGGACCGTATAACATTTCTTGTACTGATAACCACTGCGCGCTGAGCCATTCTTGAGCTCGCTTGGGCAGCGACCATGCTTGGTTGGAAAATGAAACCAATTCCTGTACCAAGAATGATGAAGTTACCGGCAATGTATGCAATAGAGGTGGACTGATTCCAGGCTATAGTCATACCACAACCTGTCAACCACATCAGGTAACCAAAGTACATGATGGGTAAAAAGTGACCGATGTATGACATGATGGTACCTGCAATACTAGACATTGTAGCCTGAGTGAGTACAAGTGGAAGCAAGAGAACAGCCGAACGCATAGCAGAAAAACCTCTAACCAACTCGAAGTAGTACAGGACAATGAACAAAAAGCCGAAATAGGCGGCACCAAAAAAGAAGCCAGTGACTAAAAGAATGCCCAAAGTGCGGTGTTTAAATAGCAGGGGAGGAATCATGGGCAATTCTGGAATTGTGCTTTCAATAATTGCAAAAGCGATAAGGCAGACTCCTCCGACGCAGAACATGGCAATAACAATAGGACTATCCCAAGCATATGTTGAACCACCTCCATTGATGGGGATCAAGATGAGAAGAATTCCTGCCATCGCAAAGACGATTCCATAGTAGTCGATTTTTTTCAACTTTTGTTTAACGGTGAGAACAGATTTGGTCTTCTTGTTATCCACAAGGAGATACACAACGACAATCACGGCAGCAATTATAGGAGGAAGCGTTCTATAAAAGTACCTCCATGTCTTATTCTCGGTGTACGCACCCATGACCAAGGGACCCACCGCGCTTCCAAGTCCAACATTAGCTCCCAAAATTCCTTGGAATTTACCTCTTTGCTTCAAAGTGACAATATCGCTCACAATAACCATTGTCAACGATTGGGCACCACCTGCACCGATACCAGCAAACGCCCTGAAAACGTAAAATTGCACACTAGTTTGAGCAAGGCCACAAAGCATGTTGGCGATCATAAGAAGACAAAGACTGAAAATAAGCATGCCTTTACGGCCAAAGATATCAGCAAATCTGCCGAAAAGGACTTGCGAAACGCAATTTGCGACCAAAGATGAAGTTCCGGACCAATTGATAGAATCGGCTGCATCCAAGTCTTTGGCGATATAGGGAAGTGCAACTGTAACGCTATTTTGGTCACAAAAGCATGTAAAAAGACTCATGGACATTCCAAAAAGACATATGATAAGTTTTTTTTTTCCTAGTAGATTGACATGGGAATCGCCAAGCTTGTCTTCTAGATTCTTTGCGATTTTCTCTTCTTGCTGAGTTCCCACCGTCTCTTCTCTCTCTGTGGAAGATAGACTAGGGGCTGCAACTTGTCCCTCCATTTTTTCGGGAGATGGCTGGTCATTGACCGTGGTAGAAGAATTGGAATATGTTAGCTCGTTTGGGCGGGACATTCTTAGCAATCAGATAGGATCCACAATTATACAAAAGCCGATGTTGTGTGAAATTCAGCTCTGTGTATCTTGAGCACGTTTCACAGATTGCGACGAATGAAAACAGCCGCAAGATATTTATTAGTGGGATAGATATTGGGGTTGCTCATGGGCTATCGAGAGGGAGGTGCTATTATATAATCCAGAGCTATCGCAAGGCATCGCGTGCCGTTTCGGAGATTCGGAGATTCGGCGATAAAGTTTATGGGCCTTCGGTCTCTGCCACCTAATCAACTCCGACGTTTCTCTTGGGTATATACGGAGATAACAACAAACTCCGAGCCTTTTTCATTTTTCAAAAAAATTTTCCGATGTATACTCGCAACGGTAGAGACATCGGATTTCTGTGTTCGGACCTTGTCGAACTACCCCGACGGCGCGCGTTATGTCACAATGCAAGATTTTGGCGGCGTGCAGGGTAAGCCGTATTTAAAATACGCACGTCGGATTTTTTTTCTCTTGCAACCCCCCAATAGATATGAAAAATATCGGGCACATTCACAAGGAGAGCTCGTTGTGGCTATATAGTCTACGCTTATAGAGGTTTCCAAAACATAAGTGGGGCTATCCATATTTCTTAGTTTAAGTAACAAACAAGATTTGAGTATCTGGAGTCTACACCAGCTTAGAGTGCCACTTCTCCAGTATGTTTTCAATTCCCGTAGCCCTTGCTAAGTTGTCTCTAAGTCGAAATCTAAGATGACTGGGGACAATACTCCCGGTATCCAATCATTGGAGCCTGAACACACCAGGGTATTCGTGAGGTAAAAGAGAGGTGTACTCGTTGTCAGTCATGCATACTGCAACACACCCGGGCCGAGAGTTGCGGCGAAAAGATAAGTGCGGTTGCGGAGCATGAAGGTGGTACACGCATATCATGAATCTCCGATACCAAAAACACCGCAGCAAAGCCAGCCACAGAACGGCCCAATAAATACGGATCACCCAGACACTGGAATGGACCTAAGCGGTAGAAAATTTCCCTATGTAGCTCTTCGGCCGGCAAGTTAGTAACCCATTAATGACCCCAGGCTGTGTCCCAGACAAGGAGGAAAGAGTGACATGACCTGTGCATTCCAGGGGAGGACTAGTTTGTATAAGAGCGGTGCCTTTGCAAGAGCGGATGCCACTTTGAAGATTTGTAACCGCAGAATTGGAAACACTTTCGAGCCTTATTAAGTCTTTTTCCTTTGCACCTTAAATAAAGCCGCGAACACAACCGCATCCTAGGTTCCGGTTTGTGCGCGACCCAAATACAAGTAACGCACTAATCGAACACTAATCAATCAAACCTACGATACTGCCAATGGTGAAGGATACCACATACTACGAGATCCTTGGGGTCGAGCCGACTGCCTCGGACGTGGAATTGAAAAAAGCCTACAGAAAGCAGGCAATCAAGCTCCATCCCGACAAAAACGGCAATGATCCCGCTGCTGCCGCCAAGTTCCAGGAACTTGGTGAAGCGTACGGAATATTGCTGAATGCGGACCTGAGAGCATTATACGACGAGCTTGGAGTCGAAGGAATGAAGAACAACCAAGTGGCCGAGCAGGCGGCGGACATTGACCCAAGCGAGTTCTTCAAGATGATTTTCGGAGGCGACAGTTTTGTCGATTGGATCGGTGAGTTGTCAATGATGACAGACATGGCCGAGACCGCAGATGTGCTCGAGGACAATGGGGATGATTCTGCGGGCGGCAAGCTGGCGTCCAATGTCACCGATGTGGCTACTAATAACCAACAACAAAATGTTGGTGCTGCGCAGTCGGATACCCCATACACCGACTTGAGCAACGAGATGGAGAAGAAGAAGAAAACGAAGATGAGCCAGGAGAAGAGAGAGAAGATCTTGCAGCTCCAAGAGGAGCAGAAGCGCACCAAGCAAAAGCGCGTGGCCACGTTGGTGGAGAAGTTGCTTCTGAGAATCGAGCTGTACAATGCCGCCTCATCCAACAAAGAGGGATTGCTACAGTATAAGACAAAGCTCCAGAAGGAGCTTGAGGATTTGAAGATCGAGTCGTTTGGTATTCAAATCTTGCACTTGATTGGTAAGACGTATGTCGACCAGGCGCATGCGGCGATTCATGCCAGCAAGACCTTCGGCGTGTCGAAGATCTTCACCACCGTGAAGACGAAGACCAATCGTGTGAAGTCTGGCTTCCTGATTTTGAAAGCGGCGTTGGATGCGAAGGCAGCGGCCGAGTTGATGATGAAGGAACAAGCCGCGTTGGAACAATCCGGCCATGAGCTCACTGAGGGAGAGAAATACAGACTAATGGAAAACGAAAGATTGATCACCGGCAAGTTTTTGGCCGCGGCTTGGGCGTCTACCAAATTCGAGGTGACTGGGGTGTTGAACAAAGTGACCAATGCCGTTTTGTTCGACAAGTCCTTGAGCAAGAAGGAGAGGCTTCAACGCGCACATGCTGTTCTTTTCATTGGTTCAGAGTTGTTGGCGACTGAGCGTTCTGAAGAGGAGGATGAAGAGGCAAGAATCTTCGAGGAGATGATGGCAGAGGCAAGCACCAAGAAATCAAAGACCAAGTCCAACAGAATGAGCGAACATGATTACGAGGCGCTCTTCAATCATGAGGAGCAAGAGAGGGAGTGAGAAGCATTTTCTATTTGCCAGAAAGAACCCGCTCCCAGTTTATAAATGGTAGTAATTCTATGAATACACGGATAGAGCAATTGAGAACATGCCACGGCCAGTACCCGGACGCTGTGGGTAATGGCAAGTCTACTACAATAAATGCGCCGGAGGCAAGCAGCGGAAGTAGACTGCACACAACCCGCACCTGCCGCATCGTCCGGAGGGAGCCCAGCCTTCGGATCGAGCCTTATCCTATTTCTTTCTTCAGCCTACCATTATCCAACATGGCCCCAACCAGCAGACAAGTTCTCTCTTTGTATAAGCAACTCTTATCGAAGGCGCAGAAATTCGATAACTACAACTTCAGAGAATACGCTAAGAGAAGAGTTCACGATGCGTTCAAGGAGAACAAGAACTTGAAGGAAGATGACAAGATTGTCGCCTTCTTCAACGAGGGCGTGGACAACTTGGCTCTTTTGAGCAGACAAACTGCTATTTCTCAGATGTTCACCACCGAGAAGCTTGTGGTGGAACCTTTGGCGAAGCACTAAATGCTATTAAGTGCCCCTAATCTACTTTTCTCTAGGTGTGTGAGTTATGGGGCTAATTGCTCTCCAAAAGATTAGGCTTAGCTAGTATATGTATATAATTTAACGTCTTGTGATACGTATCGGAGTAGTATGTTCTTTGACTCTTGGCATTCCCTGGGATGATTCGTTGGGGGCGAAATAGAAGCAGACTCGAGAGAGAAAAAGTTCTCGGATAAGGAGAAGGAGAGCTTATTGAATAATGGAGAGAGATGTCATGTTTTGTTTTGCCGTCAAAGCATTATGTACTTTATGGAAAGAGAAGTATGTTACCCTCCGTGCGCTTCAATCACCGAGGAAGATATTCGGATACGAAGACAAGAAAGAAAAATATTTCCGAAGGTCTCTTATCGAGTTTCTAACTTAAATTAGAATAATGTCTACATTAGACAATAGTTCAAAAAACACAGCGGTGTGACTAATATAATATCATATTTGCGCTCGAAATTTATTGATCAATAACAAGCGCCGTGGCGCAGTGGAAGCGCGCAGGGCTCATAACCCTGATGTCCCAGGATCGAAACTTGGCGGCGCTAGCTTGTTTTTTCTCTTTTTGAAGTTTTTTTTAGTGATTTTTTTTTTGGTAGTTCCTACTTAGTTTATAGATTTGGTTTGGTACTAATTATTGAAGTGTCAGTTAAGCATATTAGATATATTCACTCTACCTTTTGTTTCTCGTCCCAAAATTCTGCAAGCTTCACAGCTGCTTCCTTGTAGGCATCAACTTGAGATTGAGTAAAAATGGGGAATTCTCTTCCAGTAGGGATTTGCCCTTTGCCTAATGTACCCAATTCAATTAGCTTATCCAAAAATTTGAGTGCATCTTCAGACCCAATTGTGTGGTATGCTCTTGTAGAGCCTTTTTCAGACAAGCGTTGTTGTATCCATTCTTTTTGCTCATCTCTAGAGGGAAGACTGACCTTACCTGTGAGGAACCTCGCCACTAAGATTGCTTGAAACTCAAATACTCTAAATGATATCGCATCCACTGGTATACCCACAATTGCTATGAGTGGTTCCTCGACCAAGAACGTGTGTTGAAATGCGCTCGTAACAATTTTTCCACCATCGGTAATATCTCCGTATTCTCTTGTTAAAAATGGGAACAGATACTGATAGCCCGTAGCGTAGATCACATGGTCGGGATTTTCGACCACGGAACCGTCACTAAACACAACTTTGAATTTATCTTCATCAATGATATACTTTTCAATTGTGGGCTTTTCCTCAACATTCTCCCTCTTCACCTGGACCCTAAACGGGCTACGCTTCAGCTGAAAGACCTTTTTGGCTACGTCAGCAGAGAAGCGAGTAAGATCAAACCCCAGCGCACGAGAGCCAACCACGACCACAGTCTTGTCCTTGTATGGATCAGCAGTAGTAAAGAACTTTGCATGATGTACCACAGTTGGGAACTTTTCTTGAACTTCCCGCAATCCTGGTACGTGTGGAATGAATGGAACATGATAATGACCGACAGCAATGACCAAAGCGTCAAAAGTTTGCTGGGACCATTCGTCGGTTTCATCATCTAGCTCTGTTCTAAATGTTATTTTAAATTGGTATGGCAAACCAGACTCCTCGGAAGCTTCGACTTTTTCGACATCCTCCACGGTCGTTCTAAAGCAGAGAGAGACTTTATCATTATTCTTATGGCGGAAAATATATCTTTCAATATAATTCCGAACGTCCTGTCGGTCGACATAGTCGTTTTCGCCAGAGTCTTTCCATCGAGGCTCGTCACTATAGGTCATGAATTTTTCTATGATATTAGAAGTCATTCCTTGGTAGGCCGGAGTATGATGGAAACGCTCTTGCGAGGAACGAGAAGTTCTGATCTTGTCATTTTCGTTCAGGCTTTCGAACGGATTCGCTAGTGGTGGATCGATAACGGAGCTTTCTACTCCAGCTTTCAAAAGGTCATTCGGAGTGCGGATCGGGTTCTCATCAAGCACCCAAATTCCTCCCAGAACATCTCGCCGTTCAAACAAAGTGATTTTTTCGAAGTGGTTTTCTTGAACCAAAGAATCAAGTGTAATTGCCCCAGACGCACCGCCGCCAATAATAGCTACACGCTTTACTTGGCCCGGCACTTCGACTGGAACATTCGTTTCCCGCAGAAAATTTCTGAACACTTGGGAAGGCATATTTTTCTCAATTACCTTCGAAAATCAAGCGATAGGCCTATTTATATTATGGGCCCTAACCCATAATTTGCTGTGGATGCGACTCCACAATGAGGTGCGCATCAGTGATAGCAATTACGGAGCCACAGTTTCACAAATTAGATGTGCAGTTACTAAGCATTTCTATATGCTTGAGGATTTTAGTTTTTTTTTTTCTTTCTTATTTAACGGTTTGAAGATCATCCGTCTTTATGTATTTGAACAGGCAATTCATGCCCATCTTCGCATTGATGCGTTATACTGTCCATGAATGGTTTAGAGTAGAACAAGACCGAAACTTTAACGGTTAGATCGGCCCGGTGGCTTATCCAACCAAGAAAGGAAATCATTACATATTCCTTCCGAGTATGGCTACGACAAATGAAGACACGGCTTATTTCACACCATCGCATATACTCTTCAGCCTTTCGAAGTCATTTGATGCTAAAAAGCTCTCTACAAGACACTCTTTTATCTGCACATCCACTTGGACGGTTTCAGTATACGCCCACGTGCGATAATAACCAAAATCGATGAATGGAGTGCATATCGCGGTGAGTTACACCGTTAGTGGAATTATATACCAGGTATTACATCTGGCTTTTGCCGTCGATTTTTCGATCTCAATTGTTTCTTTTTCCTCCCAAATAGTCTTAATATGGTCGAACAAGTTGACATCGATCTTGCCAAACCTCTTCTGAGCGATGCTGATCCCTCCATCACAACAATCCCATTAGAACCTGCGTTGGCGACTGCGGCTCTCACTTTGCATGGTGACTTCTACAGACAACTTCAGAGTAAGGCAAACCACAGAATCTTCTGGCACCCAGTGACACAGACAATCTCAATCACTGTGCTTGTGTCGTTTTTCTTCTACCAGTACTACGAACTTGTTGAGATTTCCGACTCTTTTGGTGAGTTTTTACACTTGTGCTGGTCCAACAAGTACCTTCTCACCCGATTCTTCCCCGTCATCACCTTTTTGATCGGATCTATTGGAATTGTCAGTTTTATCATCTCCGATGAGTTTAGAATGGTCAGCGACAGCTTGAAGGACGATGCAATCATGCTGAAGATCTTCAGGTTCCCATTGAGAATATACGCCAACCACGAGACTACCGACAACAGCCAAAAAACTCTTGGTTTCATTGAAACCGCCTCTGAGTCCACAGAATTTATCCAGTACCGCGAATCGCCAATAGCTGTTGTCACTGTTATTCCATTGCCCGATAAATCCACTACCGACGTGTTCTACGCCAGAATCACGGGTTTGCACGTTAGAAAGGTTTACTCCAAAGCTGGTCTCCAAAACGAATTGTTAGAAATCGCCAAGTCCAAGGCGAAGCGCTTGTGTTCTCGCTACGTCCAGGACATGGGGATTAATACCAAGTCAATGAGAATCGTTCTTATTGCCGAGGGTTACTCGCTTGATCCGACCATGTCCCAAATTCTCAAAGAACACGGTTTCAAGGTTGTTGAAACCTCCTCGAACATTCATCCGTTTATGGACCGGAAGCTGGAGAAATTTTTCAAAGTCATTTCCGTCTACCAGTTGATGAAGGCGCTAGGTATTACTCGTCTGGTGTACGAATGTGAACTTGAGGGGACCATTGAAATTGCAGAGAAGAAGAAGACCGCCAAGACCGTTAGAAAGAGAAAGAACTAATGAGGTGCGATAGATAAAATTATTCAATTCTTAACTAATAAATATACCAAATTAATCAAGCTCATCTTTTGATGCGTAAGATAGACTGTCCGATCAATCCAAAATACCACCGGTTCTAGTCCCTTTCTTTTGCTTTTGAACACGATACACAATCGCAATAACCCACCCGAGTAATCCAAGAAGGATGGCGTAAACGACAAGCTTTACTCCATAGAGGATTCTCGATATCGTTCTTCTGACAAAGGTTGCATTCTCATCTCCGTACTTTTCCAATCTCCGCTGTCTATCACGGGCCTTGATTCTTTGTTCAGCCTTTTTCATTCTCTTCACAGCTTTTCTTGTTCTCAGCTTGGACTTTGACAGCTCGCTCGGCTTTTTTTGGCCTTCGATGATGTGTTCAAGCAGCTCCACGGAATCAATGAAATCATCAGTGGCCGGGTCAAACATGGCAAAGACCTTGTTTTCAATAATGTCGACATACTCGAACAAATCGCCGGTTTCTGCGGTGATTCCCAAGTATTTCACGGTTGGGAGTTGGATATCAGATAAAGTAAAACAATTATGCCATGAGTCCGAAGAATGAACATCGTGGTTGAAATCCACTGACAAGTAGCCGTTCTTGGTGTAGACAAGACGCATACGGCTGACTTGCGACTGCGGGTTCATGAGAGCTTGAACAGAACAACCAGCAAGTTGGGTATCGAAGCCATCAGTCCACTTATCATAGCTGGTTTGACCATCCCCCAACATGGCACTGACGTATGGAAATTTTCTTTTCTTGCCATTTCTATAGGTGTCGATGAACAAGCCTAAACCACGGAAGTTGTTCTTGGCTCCAAAAACATCTCCAATGGGAGAAGGTTCGTCCAAGATCCAGACAGCCATACCGTCCGCCACCAAGCCTTTAGTGTCGCTATGTATGTGGAATGTTAACTCCATCTCGAACGATTCTGCCTGCATCGGCATTCTGGTGAACATGTTCCCCACCTGGTGCTGTTGAGCAGATGTAAGACGGACATAATCGTTTCCGTGGGCGACAATGTCACCAGACCAGCGCCAGTTGGGCGATTTCATGACTGACTTGTCGATGTATGGAGCCAGAAGTCTCATGTTCTGGAGCTCCACCTTCTTGACCGGAACGTTTCTATCTTTGTTCTGAAACATGTCATTGATCTGTTCTGGGGAATAGGCCTTTTCTTCCCCGGAAAAGCAGAAATAGTAGACGATCACACCGAAGGTGAGCGCCGTTACAATGAGCTGCAACGGACGAGACCTCAATAGGGTGGACATGGGTGTGGCAATAAAACGGTTTCCAGTGGTGAAAAAAACACCTGCATTTCCTTGACGTAAGGCATAAACTCTTGATGCGAATCCGGATCGGCCAACACAGCCGCTCTTAAACCTGACTAGATATTACGAGTGGAGATGGCCGACACTTTGCAAGATTGAGGCTGGAAATGAATGCTGAAGCGGGAGAACCAAACCATTTGAGTAAACCAACTTGAAATTCTCGCATAGATCTACTGTGTGACCAATTCAGCCAATAGTTGTTAGAATAATCGGCTGGAGGTTAGCCGTAGCTTCATAAAATGGTTCATTAAAGATACTATACACAAGAATATAAACGGCACAACTGGGTGCTACCTTACTTACCAAACACCACGGTTCTGAAAGCAGAACCGAAAGATTCCTTCTTTTCGCCCCTAAGGTCGGCCAAAAGACGCTCGTAGTACTGGGGGTTGCCCTTGGGCTTCAACAACTTATCGTCAATCTTGTAGTAGTTCTTGTACTTGTCGTTGACCAAATCTCTCAAGGAGATGTATTGCAATTTCAAGTCCTGCTCACTCACAGACTCGAGGAATGCCTTATCTTGGAATCTCTCCAACTGCACATCTTTAAAAGAGGCATAGTGCTTGATCTTATCCTTAGGAAGGGTTTTCAAGAGAGAAACAATCTTCTCGGTGATTTGGCTTTTCAGGGACATGTGGTGGTTTGGGGGAGTCGACTGCGATGATTACGGTTTTTTTCTATTTCCACACTACTGGGCAGAAAACCCGCACACCACCACATTGGTCCCCCACGGCCACTCTCTCCGGTGACGCATACTTCGGGGGATTCCACACCGGCATTAGAGAAAGCAATGGGAATAAGAAGAAAAATGATAAACAAAATTTGCAAACTAAGTAGTAACTTCCCTGTTTCTTGTGTCTGGAAAACTCTGGGTGGGGGAGTCATTGTAATGCTGCCCTGACGCACGTTAGATATGCGATTAGCAAATCCGCACTGCGATTAGCAGAATGTTCGACCTCGACGTTTAAAAATGCGATTCTGTGCCTGTCGCTGAAGCGCATCATCACATTTCACCATGAAGGCCCCTACCCCCAGAGTCATTTTCGTTCGTCACGGTCAGACCGAGTGGTCCAAATCCGGCCAATACACCTCCATCACCGACTTGGAGCTTACTCCATTTGGAGTGAAGCAAATGAGAAACACCGGTAAGCACTTGATTGGAGACTCTCCATTCCAGATTGTCAAGCCAAAGGACTTGAAGGCCATCTTCACCTCCCCCCGGACCAGAGCCAAGCACACGGCTCAGTTGTTGTTGGAGAACTGCGACACAAAGGACACTGTGCCAGTAAAGGAAATGGAGGACTTGAGAGAGTGGGAGTACGGCGACTACGAAGGTCTTCTCACGTCCGAGATCATTGCTTTGCGCAAGCTGAGAGGACACGAGCCAAATGGGGAAGTGTGGAACATCTGGGAGTATGGATGCGAAAACGGCGAAACCTACAAAGAGGTGACCGAGAGAGTGGACAATGCCATCTCCGAGATTAGAAAATTGCACAAGGAAGCAATGGACAAGAACGAAGCATGTGATGTCATGGTTGTTGCCCACGGCCACATCTTGAGATGTTTCGCCGCCAGATGGGTCAACAGACCTATTAACATCAACCCACAATTCATCATGGATGCTGGTGGAGTGGGTGTTGTAAGCTACCTGCATCACAACTTGGACGAGCCTGCCTTGTGCTTGGCTGGTGCGTTTGTGGTTCCTACTGAGGAAGAAGGAAATGACATTTGATCCTCGCCAACGTATGATAGAGCTATATATAGAATGACACATTTTTAGACGTCATATCTGTAGACAATTCATTTTGCGTTTTGTTTCGGCTTTTGGTCTAGTACTGAGGCCGGAAACGGCAGCAGTAGAAACAGCGGCAATGCGCCTGGTGTGACCTTTCCACTGTTTGGAACCCGTTCTTCATTATGCGGGGAAAGTCCTTGTTGAGTGGAATGACAGGACCTCAGTCAGGCATATATATCATGGTGTTCTCACCGTCGGGCTCCACCTTCACTTTTGTGCGAACGGTGCAACCCAGGCCAAAATCCGCAAGCTCTACTACTGTTCGCAAAGTCCCATTTAGAGCGATCCTACTGATCATACCACACATTGAAACCACCCATTGCATATAAGCTCCCTACATAATGCGTCTTGTGCACGACAACAACGACGATGCCCCGCTTCCCATATGGTTGGACTGCGATCCGGGGAACGACGATGCTTTTGCCATCTTCTTAGCCTGTTTTTCGCCGTATTTCCACCTTTTGGGAATTTCGACTGTTTTTGGAAATGTGCTGATCGACAAAACTTCTCATAACGTCTTGGCCCTACTTGAAGTGCTCAAGTTCAACCAGGACGAAATTAAAGTGTACCGAGGCTCTGAAAGACCATTGATAATCGATCCCATCGATGCACAGGAAGTTCATGGCGAGAGTGGAATCGGCGGGGTCTCTTTGCCTCGAAAACCGAAAATCAAAATGTCTACTGATGTTCCCTACCTTGAGGCTATGAGAGCAGCTATTTTATCTCATCCTTCCCAAGTGTCCATTGTGTGCACAGGAGTCCTTACCAACCTTGCCAAGCTCATCAAAAAATACCCAGAGGTATGTGAGAACATCAGGTATGTATCGATCATGGGTGGGGCTATCCACATGGGGAATATATCACCTCATGCGGAATTCAACGTCTTCTGCGACCCACATGCGGCTAAGATTATCTTGGAAGAACCATTGTTGATAAATAAGGTTATCTTGACGCCATTGAACATAACCCACACAGTATTGGCCAATAAGGATGTCCGAGAGGCTATTAGGGGCCCCATCGAAAGTCCTTCTCCTATAAGAGAAATGTTCTCTGGAATTCTAGAGTTCTACAATGGTTATTACCAAGAGCGCTATACAGACATTGCAGGTCCGCCAGTTCATGATCCTCTAGCAGTCTTTTCATTGCTAGCAAAGGTAGCAAATGACGATTACCCTTCGTCATGTTTCACCACAACCTGTGGTTATCAATTCCTTCAAAAGAAAGTCAAGGTAGTCACCAACGGAGTCAACGCGGGCGAGACAATTATAGAGAGTGGAAATATGGATCCACTCAGAAAAGAAGATGGAGTCTTCATAGGAATGAGCATCAACGCCTCATTCTATTGGGAAAACATGTTGGATGCATTTAAATTGGCTGATGCTAAAATCTAGATGCAAGTCTGTATATTGGCAAAAGAAAATATACAAAAATAGATGAATATAACACAGCAAGTGATATTGGATAGTCCTATGCAATCGATTTGACCTCTTCATCAATGACCATACCGATTTGACCAATCACATTCAGTGACCAGATAACATCAAGATGGTTGAACTCTGGAATGCGGACGACTTTCAAGTTCTCACCTTCTTTGTAGTAGGCTCTTTCGTAATGAGACATATGAGAGGCTAACCGTTCACCATCAACCAAAAAATCCTGTCCGGCAATGAACAAAACCATAGGGACAAGCAGCTCTGGTTCATTAAAGTCGAACCAATTGTCTTTGTAAGGAAAGAATGTCTTGGAATCTGAAAACTCTTCCTTTGGTTTGGACGCAGTTGGTGCAGAGTTCTTTTCAAGATCAACATTTTCAGCTTTGGGAGCTTCATCAATGGTATTAACTGGAGTAAATGAATAATTTGAACCATCTGCATAAGCTTCCTTTGGCTGAAGCTGATTAGAAAATCCTTCTTCAACCAGGTATGAAAGCCACCAAGACATGAGTCTCAGAGAAATGAAAGTGACGTTAAATAGAAATTGAAGACGGATAATTTTCTTGTCATAGTGACAGTTATTGAGACCCCATCCAAATAAATATTTAAACATCTGGTAGGAAAGCACCTCAAACAACTTGGTAGTACCTATCAACCTTCTGGTAGTGCCTAGGATTTTCATAAAGCAGCATGTACCAAAGATCGCGGCGTATGCTCTAGGGCTTCGGTGGTGAATAAATTTGATAAATGATCTATCGTGAAACATAGAGCCAGGAAACACAGCAGGAGCCAAGGCAAAGAACTTCTCTATCTTTTTGTGATGCTGCGCAAGATTCTTATTTCTGAACATCAAGAACGACTGAGTACATCCTTGCAGATGTCCGACCAACACGAGTTTGTCATGATGCGGTTTGCGATGGAGAACATTGTCAATAATGCAAGGTAAATCGTAAGAGGCAAATGCTCTTATGTCCCAATCCCAGAATTCTTCATTGTGCATGAGATTTCCTTTATAGGAAATATGTTCTGGCTTGAAGCCACATCTATTGTTCCCCATCCAAACATCGTAGCCCTGCTCCAAGAAATAAAATGGGAGTGAGTTTGTTCCTGGAACCAACCATGCTCCCGAACACAGCAAAAGGCCATGTTGAAGCAAGCACGGTTTTCTGTTACTTCTGTCCTCTTCAGTAATCTTTGGGTCGATCAAATGGTGCAAAACAAGGCGATATCCATCTTCGGTCACTATACTATACTCTTCAAGATCCAATCCGAGCTGAAGCGCGTAGTACCTCAAATCTTTCGTAATTTTCAAATTCTTCATGTCAGGATATGGCTCTCTGATGGTGTAGTTAGGAACAGAGTTATCCTTCCTGGGTGCATTCTCTTTCTCTCGACCGGACACGATATCTCTAATATGGTGAACTATCGCTCCGATTAACAACAGGGTCAAGAAGAGAAACGAACCGATTGCAGAGAGGAAAATGTGGACATAATTCGAGAAAGAGCCATGCTTAGCCTTTTTTTCTGGAGGGTCAAAAACGGGCATAGTGAAGGGGTTGAATGGATTTTAGACAATTGGGGATTATATAACCAGAGGGATGGTGGATAGTTGGAGTAATTAGAACGAAGGACTGATTGACAAAAGAAAGCGGAGAACTAGAATTCTTATATATGCGGCGACACCAAATTGAATGTGAATGTCAAGTGCTGTGTAACTAAAACATGCAAATAATCTTGTGTTATTTTTTTTTTTTTTAAATTTTCAAGATTGTTTAGTGCTAATCTTGAGACAAACAATCCGACATACTGTACAAAAAGCAGAATATTATCCGAGGTCGATTTAGATGACGCAAGTGCCGATTAACATCATTATTTTAGATGATGATAAATTTTTTCTAAAGAAAAGAGAAACATCGAAGAAATTCACGAAAGAAACCCTTCTTATTTCATTTAGGTATATTCCATAGGCATTAATGGATAGGTTTTGTTTCGCGTTACGCTCACATGTTTGCCGAAACTCTAATAACCATGGGCGCGCTTCGTATTTAACATTGCATGCAGCAAAAACATCAACAAATCATGTCGACGCGCGAAGGGTGAGTTCAGAATAAAATTGGTTCTTAGAGTATGACGCAATCGATCAACTTGGGTGAGATAACAAAAGAAGATGAAATATATAACAAAGAGAACAACCCAGGAATTATCTGATTTATGCTTGTGATATCAATACATATATAGACAATGTAGTATAACGACTTCGTGGCCAAGCTGGTTAAGGCGTAAGACTGTTAATCTTGAGATCGTGAGTTCGATCCTCACCGAGGTCGCTTTTTTTATATTTTTAATTGTGGTTACTCACGGAAATTCCAATCTGCCTTTAATGGATGAATTCTATCTTTTTCTTCTTCTTTTTTTTTTTTTTCTTTTTTTCGATATAAATGCTATTGATGGGATTAGATAGTGATATACTAACGCATGTGTATGTGGAACAAGGCCTAGTGTATGTGGAACAAGGCCTAGTGTATGCGATACTAATAGAATTACAGGTACTTATGGAGGGTTATAATTAAAAGTCATAATAGACAGGTGGCAAATTAGGAGCATTTTTACACCACTGGAATTCCTATCAAAAAGAAATTATAGGCTTCTGTGCTTCAATACTTCTTTTCGCTAAAGGTTGGCACGGCCAAGGGCCAAGGATACTGCCTTATGCGCCATGCCTAGTCCAGCCTGATAACCGTATCCACTAGCACCGTAGTTATGCACCAAGACTTTTCCTCCAATAATCGTTTTCTCGATTCTGGCTCCTCCGTGTCTACTAGGGCGTAGACCTGCAACCACGCGGAGAATCTCCAAATCAGAAATAGACGAGCCGCCCGGATTCTCGCTCAAAATCTTAGGTAATAACTTTGTGGTCCTCTGCAAGATATCATCTGTTTGATCTTTCAATGTTTCTGCCGCCCAGTCGTTTTTCTGAACAAACCCACCAAGAATCAACTGGTCATGCGAATAAGGACGCTTGATTGCATAAGTGGCAGATTCCGGACCCCATCGCATCATACTTTCTTGAATATGAGGAGCTTTGACCACAACCACCTGTCCACGGGTTGGATATACCGCACCATCTTCGACACCGCCGAGACTGCGAGCTCCTATACCAGTACAATTGAAGATGTGCACGGATTCAGACAGAAATGCCTGTGAGATATGAGAAAGCGTACGCTTTTCAAAGGAGACTCCTTGTGCCTCCAAGTACAGGCGAAGAGACTGTAAGAACTTAGGACAATTGAAGTTCCACGAAGTGAACTTGATTCCATAAACGGTTCCAGGAGCCAATTCCGCTTCCGGGATTTCACGAAAGTCTTGCAAGTATCCCTTTAGCGAGTTAATTTTTACCTGCGACGGGGGATCTTCCCAATATTCCGAGCTGGGAAGATTGGCCAAGCCACATTGAGGTCCGCCTAACTTCTTTTGTAATGCGGCCAAATTCTGGTAGGTGTACTTGTCGTATTGCAAAGTGGGAGCATCATCACCGCTAATACACGAGAAGTTGCCTCCCGCATAAGGAGAGGTATATCTGATGGACTCGTCGCCAGGCATAAATTCTGCAATCACCTTGATGTGTGAACCTTCGACTCCATATTCCACTAGTTGGTACGCAGTGTACAAGCCGATGATGCCGGATCTAGATGTTAGCTGAATTATTGGTGAGGACTCACATATAGAACGTACCCAACAATGATTTCCGAAGCCATAGGGAGTAAATAAAAGCGGGATGTGCTGATCGGATTGAGGTTACAGTGACCGCGCTAGAGTGGGCTTATCGCGGGTATACGATTCTCACTATCTTGTCGGGTATCAATCTCCGCCAAAGGAAATAGAAAACCGACACAGACGCCAAGGACGCCAAGGACGCCAAGGAGCGATCATTTGAGGCCAGAGATTTTCAAAGTAATTTTAGAGTTTGTGGCAGCCATACGAGACACGGTATTATAACTCGAGGTTCCCCGATACCTGTTAACTGGGTATGTAGGTGTAGAGGGCATTCTAACCGACTTGCTGCTCCTCTGGCGCGGCGGTCGAACCTTACTTGCAGCATGCCGCAAAGACCCGCTTACGAAATGTCTGGGTGCGAATCCCGCGCGCGACATGGGCCGAAAGGCCAGTGCGGGTGGGAAATTCGGTGGTTCTCCCCATCCCCTCCGCGCGTTTCGGCGAGCGGGGCGAACAATGCTCTTGAGAGCTTCCGGGCGGAAATTTCCGCCGGGCGTCGCCATCAGAAAATCAGCAGGCTTTGCTTGCATGGGAGGCGGCGCGGATGGTTGGTCTCTCACTCAGAGGAGAGGCTGTTGAGTGCAATTTGCGGCCTTGGCACCCGATACCGATCATTGCTAGAAGTCAGGTTACTTTTTTGTGAAGGGAGGTACTTTTTTGAGAAGGGCGGTGTGGTGAATGTGGAAATGATAATTGATGTGGCTCGGCCCGTCGCGCGTTCGACCGAATTGTGCGGGCGCAGAACATATGAGAGAGAGAAGCAAATTAGGATCGATAAGTGGCGACAAGCACCCGAGCCGGTTGAAGCATACGAAGCAAAAGTGTTCCTGGAAATTCGCAGAAGCGAAAACCAAAGTAATTATATGCTACGGCAAAAAGTCGAGTAAGAACCCAGTGCAAAGAAAGGCCACTAAGACCCGCAGTTTCGCACCATCACGCCCCAACATCCTGGAGCGCGAATCTGATCGAATTGTACTACAGTAACGAAAAATGGTGGTGGCAAGCATCCGGCGGATATTCTCGTCGTTTCGGACCGAGGAGGAAGAGAGATCGTACTCCAGAAGTGCGTTTTTCAACATGTTGGGCTTTTTGGGAAGTTGCGTGGTGTTTTCGTTTGTGGCACAGAAGCTATCGAAACAAGCGTAGCGCCAAACAACCAAGGATGTCCGGCAAGTGCTGAGCTTGCGGGTGCGAGTTTTATTTTGAGGACAGTATTGATTTTCAAGTTGTTGTGGACGATAGCACCGACTGTCTGCGTGTCTATACTGGAGAGAGTGGGTAGTACATGTCTATGCTGGAGAGTGGGTAGTACATGTTCATGCTGGAGAGAGTGGGTCCTGAATGTTTATGCTGGAGAGAGCGGATAGTACATGTCCATGCTAGAAAGAGGGATACTACATGTCTAAGATTTGAAAGGATATACTGGAGTCTTCTGCCCAGTGCTGCAGAGCAAGCGGTTTGGGGCAGTGGCATTAAGGATTTGTCGAATGCCTTTGAACCAGCCCTAGGGTGTTCATCCCTCGATTGCTGGTCCTTGCTCTTGTCTGTCTTGTCTTGTCTGGATATTGTCTTGTCTGGATATTGGCATATCTGCTCTGTCTGCTCTTGTCTGCTCTTGTCTGCTCTTGTCTGCTCTTTTGGGGGTTTCCTACGAAAGGACACCGCGTCGCACCACCAAGCGGGGTTTATTAACAAGACACGAAGAACGCATATATATACAATTCAGGCTCTCTACCGCGGACTCTAATATACATAACACGGGCCACTCCGCGTGGCACGCTCAGTCTCTCAACAAGATCTCCTTTGCCATTTCGTAGGCAGTCCAGGAGATGGCGGTGCTGGGCACGTTGAAGATGATTCTAGGCTTCAAGCCCCGGGAAAACGCCCCGAGGCCGCCGTGCTGGTACAACGCCTTGGCCGCACTGCGGAAGCCATTGACGGATCGCAACGACTCGTCGGAGGAAATGCCTCTGGTCTGCAACGCGGTCTTGATACAGTCGAACGGGTTGGTCAAGGCCGCGGCAATGCCTCCGGCAATGCCGCCAGACACACAGTGGTAGTAAGGGTTGTAGGTGTTTTCCGGGTTCAACAGCGACGACATGTACTCGTAGAAGCCAAAGTTGAGGGCCGCGAACGGGATGTTGGTGAACAAGGTGGTGGGGTACGAGATGAAGAACGCACCCGCACCTTCCTGTTTGTACACCTGGAGTGCCGTCAGGAGAAGCTTGACCGACAGCGAGCGGCCGTCGTGGCCGACCTGCATTCTCTGCTTCAACACATCGAACGGCGTCATCAACGCGTCGGACGCTACCGTGGCGGCAATGCCGGCGCCGGACGCAATCAACGGGTGCGACTCGTCTGTCACGAGCTTGGCCGACGACGTGCCGTTGGCGCGGTTGACCAAGGTGGTTTTGGTGGCCTCGAACACGGAAAAGTACACGGCGTGGGCCGGGCCGGCGCCCATGACCACGGACGACACGCCGCGCCACAAGGCGTAGGCGCCCTCGCTGGAGGAGATGCGCGAGATGGCGGAAATCACCGAGCGGCTGGAGGTCTGGCCCGAGGCGATCATCTGCATGCGGGTTTTGATGGAGTCGATGGGGAACATCACCGTGTGCTCCATGATGCCGGCAAAGGCGCCGGCGGAGAGGTGTGCGAGGAGACTGGCGTCGTCTGGAAGCGCCTCATAGTCCACTTCGAGTGGCTCGCCGCCGAGGCGATGGGGGTGGTCGGCCATGGGGGAATGGGAGTTTTGGGTGTGGTTGGTTGGAGTTTGCGCCACACTTGAGCAGGGGCGAGATGAGGGGGGAAGCGGCACGGGAACGGCAGCAGACGAGGACAGAGGCTACACGCAGACAGAAACAGACAGGGCGAGGGCGGGCAGGCGGTGCAAACAGCGGTGGTTTCCTGGTAGAAGTAGTGCTCCTCCTTCGTCGGGCCCGAGAATTTTTCAGTGCGCACTGGATGCACGGCTCCGGTGTCACCGCATCTCCGGTGCACCTGCGCCGCACGGGGTGGGGTGTGCTTGGAGGGATTTTTTTTTGGTGCCGATAGGAATCGGCCACTCGCTAATTGGTGGGTTCTCTACGGCGAGACCGCGAGCGCTGCGGCGCTGGTGGTTGGGGCTACAGAGGAGAGGGGGAAGTGGGCGTCCTGCACCGGGCCCCAGAGAAGGAATATTGCGGTGGCCGTGGTGGCAGGGGTGGCGGCGGCCAATGTTGGGGCGGAGAGCCCCCAGCGGTCACTGCCATGCGACAGACCCGTGCAAAGAGTCACTGGGGCCGTTGGCGACGCACAGTGCATGCACCCGCTGCTATCTGATTCATCTATTGGTTTGGCATGCGCGATACTCCGGTCCGGATTTCTCTGCCTGCACCGCCGCCTGGGGCATGGCCGGGCGCCGCGGAACCCAATCGTGGATCGCGGCCGTGTCAGCAGAGGCGTGGACGGCGACGAGCAGACCGGGGAAATACGGTGGGTGCGGCGTAATTGCGGGTCCTCCTGCGCTGGAATCGGCTCCATTGCACTAAAATCGGGCCCATTGCACTGGAATTGGCCCCACTGTGACTACTGGATGCCCCACGCGCGCGCCTCGACACCGCCTCTAACGCGCACTCCAAGATTGCAGAGACGTCGCGGAGCGCGCACGACGCACCACTGGACGTCTACGGTGGAGGTCTACGGTGGAGATCGCGGCGGAGATCGCGGCGGAGATGGCGGCGGCGCCAAGTGGCCAGAGTTCAGCCACCTTCGATTGTAGATAAGGACTGCCTGGCGCGGAGGGATCGCCCATTGTTCTCAACAATAGCATAACCGACAGGCGTACACCATGCGCTCTTGGGACATGCAGTGACTGGCGTAGGGCCCGCGATTTCTTGCGCGCGATGTGTCACCGGATTTGGGCTAGAACTGGGCGCGATTGATAAGCACCACCACACCACCGAATGCACATGAACGCGGCGTAAAGCCATCATCGCCACAGCACCACAGACGCCACTACAGTGGTCCATTTTATTTAGCGCCAACACCGTGGGGAACTTGACCGCCGAGTAGTGGTGGATGGGATCTGGCCGCCCTTTACTCCCTCTACACAGCCGTCGTGAGAATATGTAGGCACTCGACCCAATAGCACCACCACCTCCACTCTCTACAACTTTCATCGCTCCGTATTTATTCCTCGGTCCTAAAGCAACGCCGGGTGACCAAAATCCACCAGAACCTGCTCTGGCACAATTGTCTTCACCTTGCCCGTCTTGTAGTAGGTGGAGATGTTGTCCACCACCCACGCCTCGAGATTCTCAAACGCCTGGTACGTGTGTGTGCCCATGTGAGGCAACGACACCACATTGGGCATGTTGCGCAACTCTTCCGCCACCTCCGGTTCCTTCTCAAACACATCCGAGCCGAACGCACCCACCACGCCTTGCTTCAACGCTTCGGTTATGGCCGCCTCGTCAATAACCGCGCCTCTGGCGGTGTTGACAATGACAACGCCCTTCTTCATCTTGCCGAACGCCTCGGCATTGACCATGTGGTGCGTGTGCGCATTCAATGGCACACTAACCATGATCACGTCACTGCGGGCATACAAGTCGTCGAGCGACACGTACTCCGCGTCTCCCTCCAACTCCGGGGCCAAGCGCGACCGGTTGTAGTAGAGCGTCTTCTCAAAGCCAAAGGGCGCCAACCGGTCGCGGATGGCGCGGCCAATGCCGCCCATACCCAAAATGCCCACCACCTTGCCCTCGGGATCAAACCCCACGTCCACACCTGCACACTTTTGCTGGGGCCACTTGCCCTTCACCAAGCTGTCGTGGCCCGCCTGGAAATTTCTCATGGCTGCAAGCGTCAAGTACACCGCCGTCAACGCCGTGGGGGCCTCCACCGGAGTGGTGACGTTGGACAATTGAATACCCCGCTCCGTCAATGGTTGCGGGTCCACCTGGTCGTAGCCGGCCCCGCAGTGGGAAACCGTGAGGAGAGACTCGGGCAAATGGGACACGAGCTCCGCATCAAACCGCCCGGTCACACCAATCGAGCCGAATGTCCTGGCAATGTTGGTGATGTCCGAGTACTTGCCCTTCAAGTCCTGGAAAAACTCCAGTCTGTCCTTGGACTCGCAGTCGACGATCTGCGCGACCTGGGCCAATTGCGCCCAGTGTTTCTCGCTGTACTGCCATGTGCCGAGTCTGAGAACTTTAAGTTTGAGAGAGGACATGGTTTCTGTGGTTTGGTACTGGCCACGAAGAAATGGGCGCGCCGGCGTGGGTTTATATACTCCGGCGCCATATCCATTATGCACGCCGTGGAGGCGGACTACATGCCCCCACGTTTTGGTGCTTGGGCGGAAAGATCCCCCACACGAAACTTTTGGGGGCCCGATACGGCGGGGAAAGCCTGTATACACAACAGGCTAGTTCTGCTCCAGGGCCATTTCGCCGTCCTGGCGGCGTGGTAGTTAAACGGGTTGTTATCTCTAAATCGGTCGCTGTAATGGTAGACCCTGGGTGCAGATACGCAAACTTGATAGATAACGGTCTGTGCAGGACCACATTGTCTCTGGCCATTTCGGGCGCAAAAACCCCGGGTCGTTTGCCCGACGAGAGAATGTGCACTTTGGCTACATTTGCATTATTCTTTCGAGCTTCTTTACCGCCACCGAAAAGGTCATTTTGTATATTCTAGGCTGTGTAGCGTTTGTTGGCACAAATGAGTTGTTTAACCACCTTGTTTAACCACCAATACCCTCGCCCGATCGTCGCCCGCTTATATAATAAGGTTGGCGCCTCTGTACTTGAAAGAGTCACTTGGCTTGACGCTGCTGATGGAGGCAGTTTCAGGCACCTCCCTGGTAGGGAAACCTTCAAACGACTTGGCGTAGGTGGCAACAGAGTGGGCAATCAACTTAGTGTTCACCACCCACGCCTTGTAGTCAGGGTTGCCCAAGTCGTCGCACAATTGATGGTAGCATGGGTCAAACCACTTGCCGGCCTCACCACCAAACTTCTGCACTCCCTTCTTGGTCTTGACACCCTCGGCACCAGTGGCAATACCACCGGCAGGAATGCCAACGTCAATAAAGCCCACGTAGTCACTGCGGCCGTCAAATGGCACCAAGGTGTAGTTGTAGCCGTGAGAAAGGTACCAGTCAATGTAAAGCTCCTTCAAGTCACCAGAACCGTTGGGGTGGTCCTTGTTGTTGGCGTCGTACACCTGGTACTCGTAGTTGGGCGAGGCCATCATGTCGTAGTCCATGAAAAGACGGACCTTTTGGTTCTCCTCCTCAGAGAGAGAGTTGGCGTAGGCATAAGAGCCCAAAAGTCCCTCTTCTTCCGCAGCCCACCACGCGAAACGCACCGCGTTGTTGACCTTGTACTTGGTCAAGTGCTTAGCCACTTCAAGCAACGAAATAGTACCAGAGCCGTCGTCGTTAATACCAGGGCCCTCGGTGACAGAGTCAGAGTGCGCACCCAAAGACACCACATTGTCGTGGTCACCGCCCTTGGTCTCGGCAATGACGTTGGTGGTGGTGATGTTCTTGACAAACGAGTCCACGTACAAGGTGGTTTCAAACTCATGCTCTGGGTCCGCAGACAAAACGTCAATGTAGTGTTGCGCGTCCACAGTGGAGATGGAAAGAGTAGGAACTTGCTCGCCCGTAGGCTCGCCCAAAGTGCCGTGCAACGGAGCATCTTTGTCGTAGATAATGGCACCCACCGCTCCGGCCTTACCTGCATTGACAGACTTGTCGCCAAAAGCACACTGGCCTCTCTCAACCAAGACAATGTTGCCGCGGGTCAAGTTGGCAGGAAAATCGGAGATGTCACATCCGTAATTGTCGACCAACACCAAGTTTCCAAACACTGGAGCGTGGTGGGGGGTTGGCGGAGTCAAGGACATGGCCAGCAACGATTTGGGCTTCACTCCGTCAATCAAAAGAGAGTACGAGTTGACCCTGCCGTACACAGCGTCAAAGTGCTGTACGTCCACGTCATAGTAGCGGCCCAACTTGTGCAATTCGTCCAAAATGTAGTTGACCGTGCCCCAGTGGCCTGGGGAACCAATGACTCTGGTTGGGTGGCCGAATTCGGCCACCGAGGCATTGGCAATCGCGTAAAGCGCCTGGGCTCTCTCCTCCAAGCCTTCAGCAGTGATGTCGTCTTGCAATTTCTCCGTGTCGACTTCCGGCTTGCCCCAATGGGGCCAAGGGAACGGAAATGCGTTGGACCGTTCACCATCGTCGCCGATTGTGAGGAAATCCTGGTTTTTTCCAAACACACTGTCGAGTCCGACAGGGAAAGCACTGACCGCGCTCAAGATCGCGAGACTGGTAGCAACAGATAACTTCATGGGGAAAGTAGTCTGAGGTGTGAGTTTGTGGCGGAAACAGGAAAGAAGTCGCCCATTTATCTACGGCGCATCCGTACACCGGCATACTCACTACGGCAACGGCTTATCTTGGAGTCGGAGTAAACCGCCGGTTTTGGATCAAAATTAGCGACCTGGCCAGATGTGCCCCCAGAGATGCTCCATTGGACGGCTTGATTCCCGGTTTTTCTTTTTTTTCTTTTTTTTTTTGGCCGCGATCTATCCGTTTGAAGTGGAAACACTTGAGGTCTTTTGCTTATGCGGCTGTTTGTGTTATCTCCGGCGCGGCATGTTCTTTGTGTCCCATCACGGCCATTTTTCTTCCCAATCGGTTTCCGCTCAAAGTGCAGTGCCTAAACGAGGGACTGCTGTTTATAGTGCACACGACTACTACCAAATCGAAACGGCGTTTTACGACTAACAGTAATATTAGAATCTATACGGGTGACAAATCTGTCTTTTGTTCCTTCTTCTCGTCTTTTCTACTTCTCATTTCTGACCTTTTTGTACACTCTCCTCGGCTCTAGTTTCCTCTCGGTTGAACTGGAGTGTTGTACTCGATTACCTCTTCGAGCGCTCCTAGAATTGAAAACGGAATCCTTGCTGTCTAAAAAAGTCTTGTGGGTTGAACTGTGCGTTGGCAAAGTGGGTTCCGCCACCTTGACGCGCGCGACCGCCTTGGTTGCTCCGCCCACGGTTATCATAGTCAGCCTTAGATTCAGCGTCCGACAACACTTCGTAAGCTTCGTTGATTTCTTGCATCTTGGTTTCGATTTCCTTCTCCGAGAGATCTTTACCCTTGTATTTGTCAGGGTGATACTTCAAGGTTTGGGTTCTGTAACCCTTCTTGATCGTCTTTTGGTCTGCATCCTTTGGGATGTCCAAAATCTTGTAGTAATCCTTAGTGAGATCGTGCTGCTGCTGTCTTTGCTGCTGTTGTTGTTGTTGTTGCTGCTGCTGTCTCTGTCTCTGCTGCTGCTGCCTATGGAAGTACTGCTGCTGCTGTTGCTGCTGCTGTTGTTGTTGCACACGTTCAATCACTGACCATCTCTCTTTATACAACGCAGTGCGTTGAACATTCTTGCTGAATTTCTGCAAAAAGTCTTTGGCTTCAGCATACTTTTTTCTTCTCAAGAGATCATCGATACGGGCTAAGTGCTTCGGCAAGAAGAGGCCGTTCTTCTCATTTATCGTAGAACAGAATTTGTTCTTCGGATGTCCACTTCTGACACCTGATTCGCACGCAAACTTTTGAAGATCCTCAACAAATTTTAAAGAGGTGGCCACCGATTCATTTTGGAGTTCCAGAATGGAAAATTGCTGTGCCTTCCATAAGAGATAACCATAAGTGGTTTTGACGTCCTTAGGTAACTTTTTGGCCTCTTTCTTAGGAATCGTGACGGTCCCAACCAATTTATCATAAATATATCCGTAATCAAGGTCGTCCATTTCAAGCGCATCGACCTTGTTTCCAAGATCTTCTGTAACATAGTACAACATTTCAGTAACTTGGGAGTATTCCTCAAGAGGCTTCAAGATTGCTTGTAACCTCGAGTAGGTTTTCAGGAGATCCCCACAAGACTTGAAATCATTGTCAATACGCAAGCAGCCTTTGACGACGTTCCAACTCTCCAGAAAAAGATTCTCGGTGAATAAAGCATACTGGGAAAACTCGGTGTACAACTGCAAGTTCTTTTGTGGTTGCACCTTGAGCAATTTGGAGTAGTCGCCAATAACATTCTTGAAGTGTAAATGAACAGAATCATCTCCGGCAGCCAACAAAGGGCGAAGCTTTAGTTTGCTGCAACGCAAATGGAGCTCATACACAGAAGGTAGAAGGGGGGTCACCGGAATGAGCTCCAGATCCAATATCTGCAAGCACTTATCCGCATGCACTAGTGGGTTGTCGGAGGATAAAAACAGCTCCACCAATTTGAATTTCTGGGTCCATGCCTCGATCTTGGCAAACACACCAGGATATTCACGTGGAGAGAAACGGAGACTAATTTCTTCGAACTGACCTCTTTCCAAGAGAAGCTCCACAAGCTTGGACGACGCTGGAGTCAAGGATGGATCATAGTCTAATGTTTTCATCAAGTCCGCCACGGCAGGCAGAAGTTTATTCAAACTAAGCTCCACCAATGCCTTCTTATAGTAAACCTGGGCCATGACAGTGCCGTCGAACTTGTCTTCCGCCAGTTCCAAGTCTGCGATCAAAAGATCATATTGATCTAGAACAAAACCTGTTGGGCCCTGTTGCAATAGCAAATCCTGGGTTTTGCGGATCCGCAGCGACAAATCTTCTGTCGCCAATACAGCGACAAGAAAAATAAGAAGCGAATAGCCACCAAATAGCATTGAGATATTGAGACAAGACCGCACTTTCTTTTTATTGCTGTCACTAATGGTTTGCGATTTTCACGTTACGTGTATATTTTCGCGCGCGCGCAGTAGCGATAGTGGCGTACATGATCTGTTATGCGTATTCTTCTATTAGCCGTTGTCAAACATTATTTACTTGAAAAGTTTGGCCAAAGAAACGGCACCTTCGTCGTTCTTGTTCATCACCTTGGCCACCGCAAGCTCAAAGTCTTCTTGCGTCACGTGGATTCTTCTCTCTCTCAAGGCGTACATGCCGGCTTCAGTACATACACCCTTAACATCGGCACCGGAGCACCCGTTCATCTTCTCTGCAATCTTTCTCATGTTGATTCCTCTGGTCAAGTTCATTGATCTGGAGTGTATCTTCAAGATGTCAGCTCTGGCGGCAACGGTGGGCGCGGGAAACTCGATCTTTCTGTCGATTCTACCGGGTCTCAACAATGCCGGGTCCAAGATGTCCAATCTGTTGGTGGCCATGATGATCTTGATATCCTTGGAGCTCTCAAAACCATCCAACTGGTTAAGCAACTCCAACATGGTTCTCTGCACCTCGGAGTCTCCTCCTGAGGAGCCCTCCACACGGGACGAACCAATAGAGTCCACCTCGTCCATGAAAATGATGGATGGCGCGTGCTCTCTAGCCATGACGAAAAGCTCACGCACCATTCTCGAGCCCTCACCAATGTACTTCTGCACCAACTCCGAGCCCGAAACACGGATGAACTTACAGTCGGTGTGGTGGGCCACAGATCTGGCCAAAAGCGTTTTACCGGTACCTGGAGGACCGTACAAAATCACACCCTTAGGCTGGGCAATGCCCAAACTCTCGAAAAGCTCCGGGTGCTTCACCGGCAATTCAATCACCTCCTTGATTTCCTTGATTTGCTTGTCCAAGCCACCCACCATGTCGTAGGTGGAGTCCGGCACCTTTTCCACCATCATCAACGACACCAACGGGTCCACCTTGTTGGGCAAGATCTTGTGCAAGTCGTACGAGTCGGATTTGAGACACACGCGCAACGAGGGCGTTAACTTCTTGATGTCAATGTCTTTGGTGACATTGACAATGTATTTCCCCTCCGGATTGATCTTAACGAGCACTTTCTTGAGGCCCATCACCTTGACCACTTCGCCGACATACGAGCCGGGCTCCTGGAGAAGCCGCAACTCGTCCTTTAGCTGGCGCACTTTGTTGTTCAACTTGTTCCGCTGCGCTTCCAATCTTCGTAAGTTCTGGGTTGTGGTCTGAATTTTGATTTCGGTATCTTGTATCTGCTGCTCGAAGTATGGCTTGATGCCACCTTCGTGGACGTATGGAGCATCGACGGCGGCCATTGTGGATCGTGTTTGAATACTGTGGATGGGTTCACGGTAGAATTCGCCTTCCATACAAATCGTGTGCGCACGACCGGTGAGTGCAGTCCCCTGGGCTACCCAATGCCTCCCACGGTGCACTGTAACTACTGTTGTGTTGGGAAGCTGATTGACGAGGGAAGTTTCCGGATACGAGAAGATATCAGTTTTGAAGCATAAGGGGGTCAATGCCGTGGTGGGCTTACGGTGGTTGCTGAGTTAGCTGCAGGATGGTCTCGTAGGCTACAGCTCACTGGAGGTGAAGCTGCCACGAGAAATAGGTGGGGGTATTGATTTTTGAAGGCAACGAAAAAAAAAATGCATCCACTGGAATTGCAGAAACGACGGGAACCGCATATGTCTCTTTTTTATGCCATTGAAATACTGTCTTTATTTTCCTCCTGTTCTTGTCAGTTCTTAATTTCCTCCATACTACGCAGGCTTACCCAGGAACCCGCTGGTCAAGGCTTAACCAAGATACCCCGAGGAAAGTACAGAGATAGCGAAATCGACTATTTCTTTCCGGATGCTTGGACGCCAGAAATCGGAACGCAATCTTTTCCCGTCAGTGGTTTCCAACTTTATCTAACCCCACATCCTTGTGTGCTGGTGTATGGATGTCAGAGTCTGCTCCACTTTCTTTCCCCATGAAGATCGGCATAGTCACCCTAGCGTTCTGCCTAACGCTAGTTTCGTGCTACCAGCAATACTGCAAATGCCAGTGTGGCACGCTGCTGTCTGTCAGTCCGATCGACAAGTGTGGCTTGTGCACCAAGGAATGGTGTCTAGAAAAGAATACTGATGTTTGTCCGGCAGAAACTGCCCACGACGACATTTTGATTAGCTGTTTCCAGGTTGAATCAGCAAAGGAAAAAGTAATCGTGTGGCTTTTTGTACTCTGCGTGATGGGTCTTTTTCTCCGGGCATTTCTACCCTTCTAGATGTGAGATTCACCAATAGGATCTACAATGGGACCAGTACCGCATGGCATGATGAAATACCGGCCGGTGACATACTCTGAAACGGCCACAGACGCATACTACGATAGCTCAATTGACCTGGAGTTCTAGTCACTCTGGTGATCACGAAATCGATTTTCTGGATAACTTGTGGGGATTCATTTTCACCCTTCTACTAATGGCGTCCGCATAGACGCGAGGTGTATAGAAATGCGCAACTTAAAACTGCCTACCAGCTTTCCAGTACAAACCCACCACTGTTAACAACCGAGAATCACCGGTAGTGGCATACGCTGCAACGGCCAAAACTCTTTTTCGACAAGAAGTTTTCGTGTTTTGGACCTGAAAAAATTATTTTTCTCTCTCCAGTAACACCCCGTCTATTCAACGTCACATTTAGGGAGTAGATAGCAGATCATTGTCGTGGTCGTGTCGCGCTCACATACTGTTTGAAAAATTTTACTCGAGCGCTCTCCTTAGAAACCTCACTTTTCTCGCCAGAGTATTTCGTTCTCCCACTTTATTCCTTAATAACGGAGACCCCTTTGTCGAACGGCAGCCATTTCATCCTATTGCATCTAGTTATTCGGTTAATTATTTGCAACCCAGGACGCTAATTTGCCATCAGTCAGAGTTTGTTTTATATATATCCATATATATAGACTCCAGGAGTGTTCACCCACAGTCCCTCCTCCATATCCCTTGTTAGATACGGCCCCGATCTAACCGTCAGAATATGACTGAAAAAAACGACGCCGTGAAAGAACCGCGGCCTGTCCCGCAACCCCAGGCGCCTTCCGGAAACCAGCAATCGGCAGAATCCCTGCCTAAGCCATCCCACAAGCACACCGGCTCCAATTCCGGCACTGCCGCCGATGGCAAGCCCGCTTCTGGTGCCAGCCAAAACCCTGCCAACAGACAGAACTACACAGGGAACTCCAACGGCAGATACTACAACAAGCACCGCAATTACAACCATAAGGTGAATAACCACAACAACAGCAGCAGCAACAACAACACCAACAACCAGTACTCTGCCGCCGGCTATGGCTATGCCCCCAACATGTACGGTACCTACTACTATCCATACCCATACCCTCAAGGTATGGTGCCCAACATGAACTCTATTCCAAACTACTCGCCACAGCTGAATCAGCAAATGCCGCAGTACCCTGCTACCACATCGCCTGTCCCCGCCAAGGTCAAGATCACCGACAAGGACGGCAAGCAGGTTGATTTGGAGAAGAAGTCTTACTACTCTCCGGCACCCGTGTCTGCTTCTGCTACAGCTTCGCCACAACCACCAAGTGTGGAGTCTACTCCTTCTCCTCAATCGGCATCCCCTTCTCTTGCATCTGCTGCGGCTGTTCCATCCGCCACCCCTGACTCTGCATCTGCTACCCCAGGAAAGTTGGCTCCAGCAGAAGAGTTCAGAAAGAAGATTTTGGAGAGAGCACAAAAGGCCAAGTTGAAGAAGGCGCAAGAGCAAGCGGAAAAGGAAGCCGCCGCTAAGGGCGCTGCTGCCGGTTCTGAGCCAGTTGCCGCTAAGGCCGTCGAGGAGCCAAAGCTGCAAACTCCAGCTGCTGTGGTTGCTGAGACTCCAAAGTCCGAACATCCAGAACCAGCCACTGAATCCAAGACTGTTGAATCCGCCCCACATGAGCCTGTAGCTGAGCCAACTGCTCCAGCTGAACCTGTTGAGCCAGCTGCTGAACCAGCTGCTCCAGTTGAGCCAGTTGAGCCAGTTGAGCCAGTCGAGCCAGTCGAGCCAGTTGAGCCCGTCGAGCCAGTCGAGCCAGTTGAGCCAGTTGAGCCTGTCGAGCCAGCTGAACCAACTGAGCCAATTTCTGAGCCAGTCAAGTCGGTCGAACCAGTTGAATCTGTCGAGCCAGTCAAGCAAGTTGAACCTGTCGAGCCAGTTGCTGAAGTAGCCGAGTCCGAGCCTCAAGAAACCGAGGAGAACGACGAAGAAGAGCACGATAATGAGGGACCAGAAGAGGAAGTTTTCGACCTCTCAATGTACTTTGCCAAGTTGGAACAAGCCACTCCAATTGAAGATCCATTTTCTTTCTCCTACCCTTACCCATTGGCCGGTGTCGACCCAAGATGGAAGGCAGGTGAGAAGAAGTACAGATACGACCCCCAATTTTTGCTTCAATTCCGTGAAGTTGTCCAATACCCAATCGACTTTGCTTGGAAGGAGAAGCTCGAGAGCTTGGGTATTGTGCCAAGCAAGAGACAAGGCTCTGGTTCTCAAAGAATGAACTCTAACAAGTTTGGTAGCCAGATGCAAGGCAGATATGGCTCTGGTTCCGGCAGACCAGGTCAATTTGATGGCAGACAAAACTCTAGAAGTGGTTCCAAGAGAAGAGGTGGCTCGAATGCCGGTGGACCAAGAGACAAGTCTACCAGAAACAGAAACCAATCCAAGAGAGGAAAGGAGTCCAGGGAGAAGGAAGAAGATGCTAAGCCTGTCGAAGAGGTTGCTCCATTGGTGCCAAGTGCTAACAGATGGGTTCCAAGATCTAGAACAAAACCAGAAGATGTCAAGACTGCTCCTGATGGTAGTATTCTTTTGGATGACGAGGGAATTGAAAGAAAGACCCAATCCGCTTTGAACAAGTTGACTTTGGAGATGTTCGAGCCTATTACTGAGGAGTTATTGAACATTGCCAGACAGTCTCGTTGGGAAGATGACGCCAAGACCATCAAGAAGGTTATCTCTTTGACCTTTGCTAAGGCCTGTGATGAGCCATACTGGTCCACCGTCTACGCCCAATTCTGTGCTAAGATGTTGAAGGTGATTTCCGATGACATCAAGGACGTCAACATTTTGACCAAGACGGGCGAGCCAGCCACTGGTGGTGATTTGGCTAGAAGAATCTTGTTGGCTACTTGTCAATCTGAGTACGAGAAGGGTTGGGTTGACAAGCTTCCTACCAATGAAGACGGTTCTCCGTTGGAACCAGAAATGATGTCCGAAGAATACTATGCTATGGCTGCTGCTAAAAGAAGAGGTCTCGGTTTAGTTAAGTTCATTGGTAACTTGTACATCTTGAACATGTTGAACGATCAAGTCATTTTGCACTGTTTGAGAGACCAATCGAAGAATGTTGTTGATCCATCTGAAGATGCCTTGGAGAACTTGGCTCAGTTGATCAAGACCGTTGGTCCAAGATTTGAAACCTCTGACAGAAACAAGGCTGCATTGAACATGATTTACGACAACATCCAACAGATTTTGGACAACTGCAAGATTTCCTCGAGAATCAGATTCATGTTGATGGACTTGCAAGACTTGAGAAAGGCCAACTGGAAGTCACTGAAGACCGAATCTGGCCCTAAGACCATTAAGGAAATTCACAACGAAGCCGAGTTGAAGAGAATCGAAGAAGGTAGAGCTCAAGCCGAAAAGAGAAGACAAAACAAGCCAGGATTCAATGGCGGTAACAACTACAACGGCGGTGACTCCAGATCCAACTCTGCTAGAGGTGGCTCATCTTGGGGTAACAGAAAGGAACCTAGACAGTCTACTAAAGACCCAAGAGGATTCCAGTCTGTGCCAAGATCTCAATCCAATAGACCCGCACAAGAGCCTAGTGCCCCTGTGTCTACGATGTCTCCTAGAGAAAACTCAAAGAGAACAGACTCTATGGCATCCAACATTTTCGCTGCGTTGGATGATGAAGACGCTGGTCACTAAATTTTCGAACCTCCTTTGCATCTGTTGTACCCTGCATAATTCTCTATCACGAGTAAAACTTGTATAATAGTCCCTTTTAAGGGATCAATGGAATAGACAAGTTGTCAAATTGCACTGTAGTAATGTTTATTTTACCTTTTCAATTATATGCTATGGTTTTTTTCCTACGGGATGGTTAAACCTTTGTCAAACCCCGTGGTGTAGTCTTCATCTAAGTCTGTCACGATTGGCATTTCAGAGAAGATTAAATCAGCAGCCAGCGCTGATGGTGTCGGTTCCACTAACAATTCATTTGCAAGAACTTCGTCAAACACAATTTCACAATCTAATCGTGCGTCGGTGTCTTTTGCACTTGCAGCTTGGTTGTTGTGAGTCTTGAGAAAATCCCTGATGAATCTAATCTGCTTCACTATGGAAACTCCCTGCAACTTCCGTGCGTTTGTAAGCCTCTCCACACATTCACTGAGAATGATTTCTTCATTCACGCTTGCGTGCTCCAAAGTTTTCTTAGCCGCCACAATGCGGGGCAACTCACGCAAATCCGAGTCCACATACATACAAACAAAAAGTATCAATTGCTTAAGAAGAAACATTGGAGCCTCACCACGACGCAAGAGCCGAAGAACCGCGTGAATGGAAGAAAACACCTGATATTTGGACCGCGAAATTCGACTTGTGGTAGAAATATACTCTTCGTCGCTATCAGAGTAGATCGGCCCCGGTTCTGTATCGCTATCATCTGAATACAGAATGTGATCGGTCCACAGTTGCACGTGGGGGGTATTCTCTTTGCGCAAAACCTCCAGATTACATGCCAGGTACAATTCCATCTCGTCGACGTCGCTTTCTAGATCAGAAGCAATTGCATAAGTTTCACGAAGCTTAATGCGAACCACAAAAGACGCATCGCTGCGAGTGAAAGTGACGTAGTGTGGTTTTTCGGGAGCAACCCCTTCGATAGGGGCGACGCCATTCATGCAATCATAGAGGTGAGTGACAAGAGGCACATTGTCTTGATTCTGGAGGCCGAGGCGAACTTTAGTCAAGCCTTTAATTGTTTCTTCCACCATTTCAATGCCAACCGAACCCGTGGAAGACTGTTTCAGCACTTTCCACTCGGCGCCAACCATACGGGAGCTGACGAGCTCAATAAAGTTGATAGCAGTGCGGGTATCGCCGCTAGCGTACTTTGCCACGAGATCAAATGCGCCATCTTCGTAGTGGATGAACTTGAGGCCACGCGTGGATTTGCGGCGGATATTTTCGTAGAGAGAGGCCCGATGGAGTACGCGGATCACATGCTCGGAACGTAGAGCCTGCAACTGGAACATCTGACACCTGGAGAGGATAGCTTTACGGATTCTCTTGTTTGGGTTTACCGTCGTAGCACCAATGAATACAAAGTCACCCGACTCCACAAACGGGAGGAGAAAGTCTTGTTGCGTAGTCGAAAAACGGTGGATCTCGTCAATAAACACCACTACTCGTAGTAGAGTCAACCCTTGGCTCATGCGTGTGGCATTTTCCCGTTGGATTGCCAGCAGAATCTGTCTCATATCGGCCACGGTAGAGTCTGTAGCCGAAAGTTCCATGAACACGTAGTTGGTCTCCGATGCGAGAATGTGGGCCAAGGTGGTTTTTCCCACGCCCGGAGGACCGTAGAGAATCATGGAGGGGAGATATCCCGTTGCGATAAAACCGGATATGGCGCCATCGGAGTCGTGGATAAGGTGTTCTTGACCCACGTAGTCGCGCAAGGTGGAGGGGCGAATAAGTTCAGCCAATGGCTGGGAGAACTTTTCAAACACCGAGGGCTGGGCCATGGTGGACGGGTGGTATAGATGTAGTAGCTGGTAGTTGGTGGTAGCTGGTAGTTGGCAGTAGCTGGTAGTTGGTAGTAGATGTCAGTCGTGGAGTAATCGCAACAGTAAAAAGCACTCCCAGAGTCAGTCGCGGTAAGTACTCTTAGGATATACTAGCGACCAGATAATGACAGTAGATACTGGTGGAGAAGTAGTAGAGCAATAGTGATGTGACGCTAGTGAAGTGGTGTGAGAAGTAGTTGGTGTAGTTATACAGTTAGTACAGTGAGCGTAGTATTCGTGGATAGGCACGAATTGGCATGTGGGAAGAGGAGCGACGACGCCCAACAGCAGACTCAGTAGTCAAGGTGTAGTGGTGAGAGGCAGCGGTGATGTGCGGTACGGTTTACAGTGGGAGTGCAGGCAGTGGATTAGGGTCTATATACGCCACTACGGTTTCCGGGGATTCCTGGAGCTGGCGACGGACGAGGTGCGGCGCTTCTTTGCCGGAGCCTTGGACTCGTCCAACGGCACGGTGCGCGGCGACGGGCTCGACACGTGGGTGCCCCCGCCGCTGTCCCGCGGCGCGTTCTGCGCCACATACTTTTCGAGCGCCTGGAGCGGCAGCCGCGTGTTGTTGGCGGCCGAGAACATCATGAGCGGCTTGAGGTACGACATGACGCTGCCGAGCTGCATCACGCGCATGGCATCGGCGTGGATGCCCGCGTTGGGTGCGCCGCGGACCGCGTCCGCCTTCAGCTGCACCGCCCCGGCAAAGTCGCGGCCGCCGCCGGCGCCCGCACCCGCGGCACTTGTCGAGAAGTCCAGCCAGTGGGTCTCGAGCGCGCGCATGGTGATGGCACTCTGGTAGTCGAGGCCGCGGCAGTCAAGCCACTCGATGCGGAACTCGCGGTTGAGGAGCATGCGGCAGGTGCCGCGCAACGTGCCGAGCGACCCGTCGGCGTAGGTGATGGCCACGTGAAGCCGCGACACGATGAAGAGCGTGCCGTTGTTCATCACCTGGAACTTGATGCCCGGTAGCGTAACCTGGTGCGACGAGATGGAGCGCGCGGCCACAGCCGCCACGAAGAACCGCGGCGCGGTGGCGGTGTTGAGCTCGTACTGGTGCGGCTGCAGGCCGTGGGCGAAGCCGCTCAAGAACCCGTCGGGCGTGGCGGTGTCCGGCGCCGCGGGCGTAGTGAAGCGCATCACCGCGGTGGGGGCGAAGTAGCCCAGCACAAGCCGCAGCCAAAACTCCACCGCCGCGAGGTTGGCGCGCGGCTCGTTGGCCACAAGCTCGAGCAAGTCCAAGATCCGCACAACGCCGGCGTTGCCCAAGTTCCGCTTGTAGATCTGGGCGTTAATCTCGTTCTGTGCCGCGTTGGTGCCGGGCGTGGGCTTGACACCTGCGCCCGCAGGAACACCGGCTCCACCAGGGACGGGTGCAGCGCCCGGCACGGCGCCGCTGCCCATGTGCACTGCGCCCGCGCCGGGAGGCGCCTTGGTGTCGC